>JAXGGA010003429.1:0-102795 GCA_038373865.1 Uloborus plumipes
GAGGTAATGCAAAGTGTGACTTTGTGACACAGGGGTAAGGGAAACAAATTTGTTGAATAAAAAGTGCGACATCATTTATGGACAGCCACTTTGTAGCTTGCTTGGTCTTCATGATTACAAGACATTCTCAAATAAAAAAGTAGAGAAACAGATAAAACTTTTAGTTTTATTTACAATTATCTAACATATTCAAACATTAATAGACAAACAAAAGCCATATTTTATTTACAATATTATAATCTTCTCATAAAAGAGAATCACATCAAAAGGTAGCAGTGCTCAGCAGCTACCACTGTCATCGGCAGAAGTAAGGAAAGTACCTGTGCTGTGCCAAAGCAGAAGATAAGAGTGCCCTTCTATAATCTTCATTCTGTAGCAATGCGGATGGGTCTGGTATCGTGTTAAATAAATGATATCCATTTGTTGGGATTCCAATCACAGGACTAGGCTTAAGAGGTAATCTGCTGTTGATAAATGCACTAGAAGGTGGGAATGGTGAACTGTGGAATAAAGATGGAGAGGGAAATGGTGATTCCCCGAGACTAGTCCTCAAGGTATCTTGATCTGCAGCTGTTTGGTATTCTGAAGGAGACGCACAATAAGACAAAGCGTACGGATTGGTGTGAGGACTGAAATGCAGCCTCTTGCTGTCTGGATTGTTTATTTGGTGGTCCGCTAAACAGCGTTCTAAATAACTATTGCAACCTGATGAACACAATCTGCCTGTTTGGCAGACCAAAGGAGAGTTCGCTGTACTTGGCTCTTTTGTACTAGATTTGGTTGGGGTTTGGAAAGTGGAGGACACTTCACAGGGTTCTGACTTTGGTTCGTCTGAGGAATCTTTTCCTGGGGTTGACCTTTCTGTCTCTGAAGTCGGCCATTTGCCGTCTTCTGAGAGTTTGTCGTCTTCTTTTTCAAAGAAAAAATCGTCCGTAGCTTTCCTGAAATAATAAAAGAAATATTTTGTAAAACAGCACGCACATGTTCTTGAATTATATCTATAGGAATGTAATATTTTTTGAATAGACATAGTCTATAGAAATTAGTGTATGTTTAAAGGAAAAACACGCTTAATTGTTTTTACTTTTAGAAAAATATTTATGGAAATGAGTGACAAAAATTTGTTATTTTCTGTATTTCTGATTCGATAGCATTGCTTTGCTTAGAAGTAGAACGAAACTAAACGTACACGTGTTTACTAGCAAACGAGGAAAATGGTTTGCCAAATCCGGCTATTTATCCAGCATTGCCTCTAAAAAATCGGGTAATTCAATTAATAAATTTCGATAAAGATTTTCCCATTGTTTCTCGTTCTTCTTCCTTTTCGTTTTGCCAAATGCCAGTCACTTAGGATGTTATATGTTGCTTTGGAATCATTTTTAGCTTAATGCACTCTATTGCTTTCATCAAGTGTTACTTCAAAAATATCACGTGATTTATTGAGAAAGCTCTTTTTTGCAGGTTTTTGTACCCTTGACAATAACACAAATCTGTTTCGGCTGCAACAAAATTACCAAGCATGGTCCTTTTTATTTTTCGCATAAAAACAAAAGATGGTGTACATAACGAAAGAATCACAAGGCTTGGAAATTAAAGGTTTAGACTAATTTTGGCAACATTTACGGCCTGTTACAGATATATATAGATGGTTGTATTTTTAAATTATCAGAGAGCACCAAACTGTAGGCTCAATAGGATACAAAACTTAATCACTTATTTCGATCCCCCCCATATACCAATTTTTTGCTTGAGAAAAAAAATTTTCAAACTTTCGATTTCGGCACCATTCTTACCCTTGTGAAAAACTAATTTATACTAGCTTCCATTCAGATAGATACAATTTTTTGCTTAAATTTTTGAACTACCTACTCGAGATATTGAAGTCACGTTTGTTGAGAAAAACATGTTTTTGCGTTGTAGTTATTCCTTGGCACAGTTTAAAGTTAAAACGACTCAACTCTTTTGTTTCAATGAGATTTTTTTTCAATGATAGATTTTACATCTTATCTATCAAGTTATGTTCTTTTTAATAAAAGGTCAGTATTTTGAAACAAATGAATAAAGATGCGGCATTCTGATGTGGTAGACTAAAAAGAATAAAAATCAATTTACCTTTTTACTCTTTTGCACCCTCCGGACTCTCGAAATCCTTTGGCAAAAGGATTGTTATCAATCTTTAACTTCGTTATCTAAAAAAAGAAAAGGAATAAACAATGTTCATCAAATATCTTTCAAAGAAAATGTTAAAAAATGAAACAATGTACGAAACTTATTTTAATGGAACTTCTCTAATTGTCATCATTCGAATAGAAACTTATTCAATGCATTTTCGGAAGTGAAAGTTCTTTCAGTTATTTTCTTGCCCGAAATTTACTTCAAAATTATTAATCTAACAGTATTTATTTTTGTATATTTATTATTATTATTACATTATTTCACAAATGAAATTCGAATTAAATCAACTTTCCAATTTATGATAGAAATAGAAATGCTTAAAATTTTTCCTATAACAGAAATCAAAACGATGTACAAAGTGAACAGAAAGAGAAGGCTTTCAACGATCTTTGATTATTATAAAAGAAAAAGTCGTTTAACAAAAATATTTTTTCTTTATCTTAATTAATCAATTGGACTCTCAATTGCAATTTTAGAAAATACCATCCATTAAAATACGTTAATAGTAATTTTAAAATTTACAAATATTAATTATTCTCAATATAACAAGTCCCCCACCCCCCCACAAAAAAAAAGAAACAACACCAAATGTTATTTATCAGAGTAGTATGTTAATAGATGATTGTTATTTCTCAGCTGTGCCAAAACATTAAAAAATATAAATGTTACATCTACTACCTCAAGCTCAAAAATAAAAACTTGGAAAGAGGCTTATAATAAAAATAAGTAAAATATCGTGCTAAAATATCATTAAGGATATTTTGGAGACAATCGAGAGATAAGGCTAATGGTAAAAATTTTTTATTAACCTATGAAAAAGTATGCTCGTTCAGTTTTAGCTGAACTTTTTATTATTATCTGATTATCTTTATTATTATTAAATACAAAATGATTTTTAAAATGCATTTTAATAGCTGACTACCTCTAATGGTCATATTTGCTAGCATCGCAGAAATGACGTCATCTTAGTAATACAACAGAACCATTTTCAAAAAAAAAAAAAAAAAAAATCGAAATTTTAAAGTAACAAAATAGTTAATTGAGACTTACCTTTTGGTTTTGATATGCTGTGACAGCAATGAAGTCTGCCTCTTCGAAAGTGAAAGTTCGAAATTTTTTAAATGGTAGCCTTGTGATGTCGTCTGCACGTACAACATGGAACCTTGGTTGATATTTGTGCATAGAATTTAAAATTGTCTGGAAAGAAAAAAAAAATCAAAATTTGAAAACAATAATTTGAAAAATATAATATCTATAAAGAGTCAAATGTGTTAACTCTGAACATAGTCATAAATCACTTTCATAGTTATAACCTCATTTACAAGTAAATTTAATCCCAAAACAGATTTTTCTAGTTATATTTAACCATCCCTTAGTTTCTCTATAATGCACTGTAAAAAATGAATGTTGTTTTTACAATGTAATACAGCTAACTTTATAGCAATAAAATGTAAAAATGGCTAATTTTACAGTAATAAGCTGTAAAATGGCTACTTTTACAGTACTAGACTGCAAAATTGCTAATTTTAGAGTAATAAACTATAAAATTGCTATTCAATATACCGCAACGATCCATGGACTGCAGTTTTGGGCTTATGCAGTCCATGGATCGAAATGAAAGAGTTGGCGGTATATTGCACGTTCCTGCCTTAGCCCTTGCTTAGGGGCGGTTACTCACTGCTTTATAAAATTGCTAATTTAGCAGTTTACTACCGTGCTTACAGTTTTAAACTGGAATCTCTGCTGCCGCTAGTATTATACTACTGTTTTGACAGTATAATACAGCTAAATTTAACAGCAATAAACTGTAAAATTGTTAACTTTACTGTAAGAAACTGCAAAATTGCTAACTTTACTGTAAGAAACTGCAAAATTGCTAGTTTTAGTTTATTACTGTGCATTCAACAATTTTAAATTGGAATCTTGGTTGCCAGTATTACACTGTAAAAACAACAGTTCAATTTTTTGCAGTGTGCTATTTTACCAGTGGCGTACTCAGGGGGTGGGCTGATGGGCTGCAGCCTACTCCGAAATTTTCAAAGCGAATTTTTGCATTTAGGCTTTCATATTTGTTTTCTTCCCTTTCTTTTTAAAGCTGCAACGTCAGAAAGAGTTTGCAGATCAAATAATTAAAGTATAAGATAAAATTAAAATTAAATAAGAGGAATGAATTTTTTTTATCACGTTTTGACTCTTCTAGTTTACTGTATGTTACGTTTATAATTATTTTACGTAATTCAATTTGCTCATTTTTATCGCAAATATATGTTTTAGAAACACCGATTAATGCTGGCTCATTCATATAGCTATTTTAATTATATTTAAAAAAGATGGTTGATCTCCAGTACAGGAACAATAGTAAAATTAATCGCAAAATTAACGATATTAAAGCCCAAATTTTCCAAAATATTGCAAGCTTGTGATTCAAGAACATCTCCGTCAGAAAAGAAAAAATTTCAAACCTTTATTTTTATCATTTTCTGTTTTCATCAAAAAGATTATACTTTTTTTATAGCAATTATAACGAGTAAAAATACAATAATGATGTATTTTTATCACATTAAATTAGCATTAATATCACAAATTCGAAACATTTACTTTCCTTAACTACATTTTATGAGATGTCCCCCCCCCCCCCCGTCTCTAAAAGTCTCGGCTCAGCCCTCACCCCCCTGAAACGATTTGTCTGCGTACGCCACTGTATTTTACTGTTTTTCGATTATTTCGTGACGAAAAATTCGCCAAATACTTACATGACTATGTTTATTGGATATGTTGTTTGTGATCTTCAGTTTGTGGAAGGAGACTATTTTCTGCATCCACTGTTCTCCCGTGGAAGGACTGTCGGGATGGATGTACATCCTCTTGGGCATCTCGGGGTCGGCTTTCCCGGCCACCACCCACCTGCTGTTGTGGAATTTGTACCTGCAGTCGTCTGCTGCCACGATGTCCATCAGAAGGATGTATTTGGCTTTCTTGTCCAGACCACTGACTCGGACTTTGAAAGCTGGGAACATTCGTCTGAAAAAAAAAGGAGATTCAAGTTGAAAAATGAGGGTTACATTTTACATCCCTGACGAATAAAGCATTCTACAATAAAAAATGAATGAGTTAAACATTTTGTATCTGAATTTACCAACGAAATACAGTAGAGCCCGTTTATTAGAATATCGGTTTAAAGGATATCCCGCTTAATATAATGCACTCTCAATGTACCAAACCACTATAATACATTATTTTCATCCCGGATAATGGAATATCCCGCTCATTAATATTTTTTCGCGGTAAAATCGCTATTCCATTAAGCGGGATCGACTGTACCTGCTTGATCACAGATGATATCAATTTTTCGCGTTTTAACTATTTGTGGATGCTTGTAAAACAGTGATAGATCACAAAGCATAAATACCATCGATAACTGGTTGACACTTGACACAACTGAATCAATAAGTTTTTTCTTTGTTCTGTTATGATTTGACGCAGAAGTGATGTTATCAAAAGTGGGTAAATCAGACAAAATGAAGCGAAAACAAAGGTCTTGTTTAGGTAAACAGTAAACATTTGATATTATTGTTTACCTGCCCATGCTCATTGTTAGAATATATGTTACTTGAAACGTACCACAGCTACGTTAACATTGTATTTCACATTAAAAGTGAGAACTAGTCATTGCTTGGCACAAGAAGAAAGAAATTAAGCACAAGCATTTTTAAGAGGAAATTCACACGTCATATAATCTAAAATATTCAATTAATTTTTATTATTATTCAAAAGGGGTAATTCATTTGACTTTGAAATCAAACCTAAAATGTATTTACTGTTTCCACGAAGGCCCGTCATTTCAAAAATGCCCCCTCTTAGCCTCCCCCCCCCCTAAATGATGCACCTTTCTTCTCGATTTTCAAATTTTTTTTAGGGGATGAGAAGGAGGGCGGGAAGCAGAGATGCAAAATGTATCAAAAAAAAAAAAAACACTCCCACTTATATGCAAATAAATTTATTTTCTATAAGCGGGGGTCGCTCTTGATCCCCAGAAAAACGGGTTCGGTTAAAAAAACTAAATTCCCATTCTTAGGATAAGGGCGGAAATTTTCTATTAGAATAGTTTCTAGTTTCGACACTAGATGACGCCATTAGTCTGCTAAGTGTGAGTTGGCTTAACTTGAGAGTAAATAATCACGAGTTCTCAACATGGAATCAGTTTTTTAAAATAATTTATTTTGCATTGGCAGCATGATTACTCCTGAAATTTTTTACGCAATAAAAAAGTTTAAGAACTGTTTTGAAAAAGAACCATGCACAAAGGGAAATTTTGAAACGTTTTTGATTGTTTTGTTCTGTGCGTTAAATAAAGTAAAAATAAAATATGCTGAAAACGACAAATTTAAATGCGCCGTTTCTTCATTTGGCGTAAACGTTCTATTTATGAAAAGTTAAGCTCGACTTTCTTTTCTTATATTTCCTTTTTTTTTAATATGACGGAAAAAAGTTTTGTGACAGCCCAAAATCAATTTCAGACTCAGTATTTCCAGCTAGTTAATTTCTCTTACCCTATAACTAATGAATATTTTAGGTGATTCTTTTGGACATAATTTATTTTCAATTGATATCATTTTGGTATGAAAATTAATCAAGTTGAAGATAAAAGTATTGAGTGGCGAATAAAAAGAAAGTTAATATGTAGAATAAAAAAAAGTAACTTCATTTTATTATGATATATATATATATATATATATATATATATATATATATATATATATATATATATATATATATATATATATATATATAAGATAATTTATTATTTTTTATTGAACATTTTATTTCATTGCATAAATAAAAATTTTCAGTAAAATAATCCTGGTACGGCTAAACCATCCCATAATTACTACCATCCTTCTTTTACCATCGATTTTACTTAATTTCGATGAAAAGGAAAAACAATAAGTAAAAATATAAAAATTGTTAAAAGCTCAAATTGCTGCACTTTAACACTTTTGCACCAATAACGTTATTTTTAAGCACAAAACTTATAAAATATCGTTTATATCTAAAATAGTACAGCGTTTTTCACGAGAAACTAAAGAAACTCTTGATTATAATAACTTCAGATTTAACATAATACAACTTAACAGATTGTTTTTAAGACACCAAACGCGGTCAGATCAACTTATTATCAACGATTAACTAACTCCATACAGTGATTATAAAATTAGATAAGAGTATACCAATGTGATCCTAAGAGGGCATTCGCTCATCTCTTTTTAATAAGGGAAAAATGTATTTATGATCACAAACAAGATAGAGTAGAGCCTAGGACTAATAGGGGATTCAGTTCGCCCGAATAAATGAAATTTTTGTTCTAACCAAAACAACAAAAACGTGTATAAATACTGTATAAACCATTGTATAAACCTGAGTCATTGTAAAAACACTGTAAGAATTGTAGTTTGAATTCAAGAGAATGTAGAGAAAATTACAACAATACACGATTGCGTCTTTTTATTTACGCAGTATGTACATCTAAATGACTGCCCGGATTTATCGAAATCCGCTTTACTGGGAACCGGATTAATGAAAGTTTATTCTACATTATCATTTTTAAAAACAATTAACGTTCTCAGTACAAAACTAGAAGTTCTTAGCAACCGAAACTTCTGGAGATCAACAAGAACACCCGAACTATTTTCTGTTGTCAGCAAACGACCTCCCTTTTCCGAAACAGAAGACAGACGAATTTCGATACTCCCTTATCTCTCGACCTTCACATAGATTCCCCAACCCCACTGAAATTCCCGGAAGACGAGGATGCCCCTTCTAAAAATGGGGTGCATTTTATCCATCTTGCTGAGAGATTACAGCAGCTGTAAATAGCCCCTGTGTTGATCTGTGTCACAGAGTCTTTTTGAGCAGAGGTTCTAAATTTGATAATGAGCAACAAAATACCACCCATCAACTTTTCATCCATTATCTCTCTTCCCTTTCCTTCTCTGAACTTTTTTTTCTAGAATCAGTTTCAGAATATCTATACGGATCTGTACCATTGATTCGGAAATACCCAGTGAATAAAGATGCTCTTAGTTGAGTAGGATAATTTACTTTTTTTTCTCTCTCCAGAATCTACAGATACATCAACGGGTATCCTTTCACTGATTCTTCAAATCTGGAGGAACTCTAGTTTCTTTTGTTGATATTTTACAGAACGAAGAAAATAGTTATTATTTTCATATTCTTTGTGATTTTTTGTCCTTTATTTAAACTTTGCGTTTTGGTGATCTGTTTCAGTTCTGAGAATCAGTTCTGGTTTCTTGGTATTTAAAAGAACTAAATCCATAGTTAATGTGAAACAAATAAACAATCGAAATCAAACAGTAAGTATCAGTTTCAGATGTTCACAGACCCATGTTCAACATTGCATTTAAAATTCTACCACTGCAGCTTTTTACTTTCTCAAAACATCGTGCGTGTGGATGGATGCCTTCGGTAAAATTCCTGCAACCAATAATGCAGTAGATATTCAGCTATTGTGGTTTTTGCTATTATAACGCCATTTCAACCATTCAGCATTTTTACTTTGTCAGATACTTTAACTTGATTGCTTCTCTGTAGTGATATCACTTAAAGGTGTCGTCATTCGTTGAACCATTCTGGCACAAGTATGTTTGTATAAACAACCTCAAGTGTTTTTAAGTTAAGGAGAATTTTGCATTGGCATGATACATGCATAAGCAAAATGCAAGAGCGGAACTTTACCGTAAAAGCTGAACCGCGGTTTTTCAGCAAAATTTTGTTACTGTACTTGTTTACTAGTACTTAGCCCTGTCATTTCGAATTTTTCTAGGGAAAACGGAGGGGGCAAAGGCTACATACTCAATACATTTAAAAAAGTACACAGCAATACCATGCCCATTTACAAGTAAATGCATAAATTTCGCAAAGCCAGGAAGGCGATTAACCCCTAACTCCCTCCACCACTTGAAGCTCCAAAATGACAGGTCAGCTTGTACTAACTTAGAGAGTACAGGAGGCTAAGGGCCAAACTTCCACAATTTTGAGAACTCCAGAATTTTTACTTATTATTATTGAGATTACATATATTTTTTTAACTTTATGAGAGTCACAATAACTCTGAAATAAAAAGAGCTAAATAAAAATAGTGACCTACCTTCCTGACTTGGTGATGACCATCTCCGTGCCCAAGGCGTGGAACCGATCCCACAGCTCTTTCGATTCGAGAGTGACTTCGGGGTTATCTTTGACCCCGTCATCCTCCTCAGCTTCGGGAACCGCCCGGTAGCCGGCGGTCGAGAATTCCTTGCCGCCGAATAAGGGCGGCGGCGGCGGGTACATCAGGGAATGTCCAAAGAATGGGTAGGTGGACGCTGGGGTCAAGAATGAGTTGGTCCGATAGTCCATGAAAGAGGTAAGGCCCGGCGGTGGCGGGTAAGGTTCGGTCGGTGGCAGACCGTAGTTGTAGAAATGGGGATGGAAGGCCATCCCTGAAGGTGGCAAGAATGGAGAATCCAGGGTCATCGGCTGATTATTAGTAGAAACCTGTTGAAATAAAGGAAAATAATTAGATAATTGTGAAAGACATTACATATTTTGGAAGCAATTCATTTGAAAATTAACCCAGTCGAACCTCGATGTAAAGAACTCCAAGGGACCTTTACAATCAATCGTCTTAACCGTAGTTTGTCTTATCCAGACAACAATACAGAACTCGGAAATGTAGTACGTTTTAACAGTAATATGTTTTAAGTGTGTTCGAATACACGAGGTTCTTCTGCATTAGATACCAAATATTGTGATACTTTGATCGCATTGGCTTATGTAGTTAAAAAAAAAATATAATGAAATTACAAAGTTTTAACTGAGTAAAAATTTCGAATTTTTAGAATATATGAAAATATATATAAATGAAGATTATTAGTATGATTTGTCAAAATCCTGATAAACAATGTTGAAGAATTAACATTTAAGATACATAACTGCGGAAGCAGTAGACGATTTAAAATGAACAATATCTTTGAGTTTTCTTTCCAGTTTGAGAGTGCAAGTCATGTGTTGTATTCTAACTCCAATGGCGTAGTTATTTGCAAAAATGAATGGGGGTTTGGAGGGGGACACTTACAGATGCGATTTTAACTATGCGACCTATTTATATTAAAAGTAGTTCATTGAAATACAAATTTTGGAATGCAGGGGGGTGATTGAGTAAAAACATGAGTGAAGATGCCGCCCTCTGGCGTCGGACTATAACGAACTTGAAGTCCAGAGCCTGAATCAGGAAACACTTGATCTTCCCGTACATCTCAGCTTCTGGTGGCATCACTAAATTGTTTATTAATTATTTTTACTTTTTACAGACATTCATTAAAATTTGAAAATAAAACATGCTTCAAATTGATAACAATATTTACCAGCTTTTGGTAAAAACTAAAAAAGGAGGAAGCGACAATTTAGTAATTATACTGATGGTAATTTGTGTGATCTTTCAAGATTTGGCGACCCAGTCCCATGCCTTGTGAGACAGTGGGCTTTCATTACTAATTCCGGTAGGATTTCTTCGTTCAAACTTATATACAGAAATTGCAAAACAAGAAAATCGTGATTGTTTTCATAAATTCGCTGGAAGACCATAAATTATACTCTGCTAAAGAAGACATCGGATAAAAAGCGTATTGCACTATGTATAGAAAAGCTGCTACAAATATGAAGATAACCCGTAGGATATAGGAAACGGACCAAACATTATCTCTTATGATCATACCCTTCTTGCCCTTACAAACACTTTCAATAAACAGACGATTTCTGTAGAAACACCAACCTTTTTTTTTACAGCTCTTTTATATTCTTAAAATTTGGCACTCGCGTTTCGCAGAAGAACGTCTTGGAGCAGTCCAAAACAATTCAATTTTGTTCCAATAACTTTTTAACAATAAAACTGGCTTTGGCTACCTTGGCGGTGAAGTGGAAATGATTAACTTACATTTGTTAGGATTAAAATGCCGTTTTCATGTGTTTCGCGTGAATTTTGTGTTTTCTCTCATTAAAATTTAAAGATGTTCTCTATAAATTAAACCAAAAAAAAAGTGTTTACGATTTAATTAATGATAGACAAGTAAGTAGTCAAATTAATAACATTTGTTGGTATCGTCGTTGTTGTTCAATTACATAACGAATCTTTTTTCTGGTGTAGGGTATGTGTTCCGGGAGGTTCAACAAATGTCTTTGAAGATAAATCTAATGACGACAAACAAGATGGATCTTTTAAGACATATTGTTTGCTTGTTTACACACACATACAAACCAAAAAAGGTACTAAATCTTTAAACAACGAAGAAAAATAACTTCGGACACATACTATCATCAATCACCAGTTGTAATAATAATCAAAAGAAGAATAATACAGCATGTTCCCGAATGATAATAGTTAACATAAATATCAAGTTTTGTACATGCATTTCCAATCAAACTTATAATTATCATCGATATCGCTTGCACTTATCGGATATATAAATTCTTTTCTGACAATGCAAGTGCAACGTGAAATCGTGCAATTACATTTAGAAATTATGTCC
This sequence comes from Uloborus plumipes, assembly GCA_038373865.1. Classification (NCBI taxonomy): domain Eukaryota; kingdom Metazoa; phylum Arthropoda; class Arachnida; order Araneae; family Uloboridae; genus Uloborus; species Uloborus plumipes. Next base: position 11,760 of record JAXGGA010003429.1, read on the forward strand.
CTATCGTACGTGAAGAGCATCGCTGATATTTGAAGAAAAAATGAACTACACATGTTGCTACAAGAAGAAAAAAGTGTTACAGAAGCGACTTTTGTACGTTTTGAATTTAATTGTATGCGCTCGTATAATCCACGAATACATCAAATTATGGAGAAACCGGAAAGATTCTTAGCAGCTGCAAGGAATTATCGTAGATAAAAAAATGTTCGTTTGTCTAACAAAATTGATTGTATAGAAAGGAGAAAATCATATCGAAGATAGGAGAAAATCGACATTTGTCTATATTGTACGTCCAAGTTTTGTACAAGATTTTACTCGCCAAACATATGCACCCAATATTTGTTGGGCTCAATCTCAATACAACATTACACTTCAAATGCGATGACCTTTAAAAATGCCTCGACAATGAGACGACAATTAGTTTTTCTTTCTTTCTTTCTTTTTTTTTTTTGTTGCATACTTAACATTTTTGAGCTAGACATTGGTTAAGTTGCAGATCATATCGTAATGTTCTCGATTTCGGATATTACTTCTATTTTAGAAGATATTTTAAGACTTCACAAACATTTAAAACAATTCATATGCGTTTGAATTCCTCAAACTATTTTCAATCACCAAATAGCTTGCGTGTTCTTGAAATAACAATTTAATAAAAAAAATACTGCATACCAAACAAAGTCCTTTTAATCCAAAATATATTATTTCTTGCCATATTCCCCACACTAAGTAATGCGAAATTGCTTCTTTATTTCTTTGGTACTAAGAGTTTGAATTTTCTCGCGATTTCGAGTCAAGGCACTCAAATAGAAGCTATTTTCACCGTAATTACGCATTTATAGCAAAATCGAAAGTTTATAAACTGTTTGTCAGTTCAGCTTAAAATCGAGTGAATGACTTTGAAGCAGTTGAAGTAATTGTCTGAATGGAATAAAAAGGAAACTTTTTTGGTTTTAAGAAAATGCCTCATACTTACAAGTCAGTTTATTTCTCTAAACAATTTGTCTTTATTTTCTGAAAATTTTATAGATAAACTTTCTCAAAAGAGACAAATGATTTCTTTTCTTTTTTTTCTTTTTGATCGAACGATTTATTAAAATTTTATTACTATTTCTTGTTATCTTTTCATTCTAAACTTTTAACAATCTGTTATAGGGTCAATGTATTTCAGAAAACTGCAGCGTTTGATAAATAGGTTATATATTCTAAATAATTTTCTGCTGAAGTCATAGGAGAATAAAATTTACATCGAGCTGGGAAACCGATATTGTCAGAAAGAGAATGTTTAGTTTGATGGAGGACACCCCCATTAAAAAATTGCTTGTTTTATTCTTTGTATGTGATCTTAAATGATACGACAATTTTCTTGATTAAATAGTTTGTAATTAATAATGTTATTAGCATTAATTGGTAGTGCACGTGGACCATTTAAGATAAGATTTCAAAGAGACAGAAAGAGTGGATATTCTTTTGCATTAAATTTTTACTTAAAATAGAAAAAAAGAAGTGCAGAAATAAGATTCTGAACGACATAAATAATGTTTTTAATTAGCTAATACTTATTTAAAAAAACAAAAGCAGTATTTTAAATCGAATGCAGTTAAGCAATAATTTAAAATTTAATAGCAACTTTGATATTTTTAAACAACAATTAATTTGTCATTACTCTTCACAATGTGAATATAAATAGAATGTTGGATAGCATAAAATTATATTGACCGTTGTTCATTTCTTTATTAATTAAACAGATATTTTACGTGCTATTATTTCGTTTGAAGGGATTCTAGGAAGAAGTAGAAGAGGTTAATTAATATTCAAAGGTCCGCTCGAAACAATGGAAAAATACGTTAAGAGCCATAAAAACTAATTATAAGTTGTAAAACACTAAACAACAATACAGAAATATAGCTTTTTTTTTATTTGCGCTAAATTTTCCCTTTCCTACTTATATACAGCATAAATGAATCCCTAATTGCCTAATTCTATAACAATCCATTTTGAAAATAAAATAATTACGCTTTTAAGGAGGAATAGTAGTGACCAGTACTTATGCATTGGCGTCAGTTTTTAAAATGCCAGAGGACACACTGCCGTCTTGGAAAGCAGACAAGTTCAATTAACTTTTAGTGTATTGTCTGTAGTGTTGAAAATAAACTGTGTACGGTATTAAAGGTTTTAATACTTCCAAAGAAATAATTTCTTAAAACTGTTCAGTCTTAAAAAAGAACTTTCAAAGCTATTGTAAATTGAGAGGTGCCAATTCAAAATTTAGGAAGTAAGACAAAGATAGAAAAACAAAAGATTTTCGTAAAATATCAACACTGCAAAAGGCGAATTGTTGTTTTTACTGTATAATACTGGCAGCCGAGGTTCCAATTTAAAACTAAACTGTAAAACCAGCAATTTTACAGTTTATTACTGTAAAGCAGCAATTTTAGTTTATTACCACATAAGTAGCTGTATTATACTGTACAAAAAACAGTATAATACTGGCAGCAGAAGTTCCAGTTTAAAACTGTAAAATGCACAGTAATAAACTGTAAAATTACCAATTTTACAGTTTATTACTGTAAAGCAGCAATTTTAGTTTATAACTGTAAAATCAGCAATTTTAGTTTATTACTGTACAATTAGCAAGTTTTAGTTTGTTACTATAAAACTAGCTGTATGTGTATTATACTGTAAAAACACCTATTTTTTTACAGTGCAGCAGAGTTGGCAAACATGAAGAAGTGATATTCATAATATTCAGATCTGAAGCTGTGAAGCAAATATTAAAGAACCCTTCATCACTTTCACACACTAAGTGCAGTCATACGCCAAGGGGGGGGGGGTACGTGCACACATTTAAATGGAATTGATCGAATATTATCAAGTATCAAGCATTTGAAAATGTAGTTTCTTAAAAAGGTTAATTGCTTAAATGGTGGTTTTTGTGATACTGGAGACAACTAATTTTTTCGATCATACTTATTTGAAACTATGTTAAGAGTTTGAGAAGCGATTGAAGTTAGGTGTTCCAGCAGCTGAAACACTGAGAGGCAAAGGGTTAAAAACGAAGCAAAGCTATTATGTCATTGATAAATGAAGTTTGGTTCTGACAAGCTGTTGCAGGGACGTCATTTCAAGTTTTTCCCGGGGGGGGGGGGGAAGGGTCTAAACACAATGCGATTTCATCGAAAAACATCAAAAACCACGTCCACTTATAGGTAAAAACATTAATTTCTCAAAGTTAAGGGGGGAGAGCAATTTACCCCCCTAAATGACGGGCCTGAGCTGTGGTCTTTCTAAAAGAGCCTCGTTCATGTTTTAGGAGCAACACCAGAGACTTAAAAAAAAAAAGAAAATAAATAAAAAATCAGAGGCCCAGAAAAGAGTTTCACGCGTGTGGACTTCAGGGCTAAAGAGGTCATTAAAATCAGAAATTATGTTTTGATGGAAATTGTATTCTGCCATCTAAAGAAGTTTGACCCAGATGTAGTAGTCCCGGGTTCAAATCCCTGCTCAGGCATGGATGTACTTTCTCTCTCCTCTCCCTGTCCTTTTTTTTGTGTGATTGCATTATTGTGAAGCAAATGGTTGCCTACCCTATAAACGGGTCCTTATAGCACGTGTATACTGTGGAAGTCGGACTTTCACACCAAAGTATGATACAGTTGGAAAAGTGAAACAGCCTACCCCAAATTGCCAGAGTAGCTTTCACAAGACAACAACAACAGCAGTTTGAGCCAAAAGCTTCATTTAATTGTTGCCAATAAAAATACAGTAGAGTCATTCCATAGTGACTAACGTAACATTCAGAGCTGATTTTGTAACTGTGTTTACTTGTAACTTAAAGGATAAAAAATATTTTTTAGTTATGCTGGTGGATTTACAATGTACATGGTATCTATGTATCATTTCTGCTAAGAATTTGAAACAAAATTACTGACAGTAGATACTTTTTCAACCAAAATAGCAGTGTGACTAACGTAACATTTTTGCAACCCTGAAAATTAATGCTCATGCTGTGAGGCAAAAATTTCTCAAAGTTAAGCAAGTGTTAAAAATTGAATGATATATTTGAAAACTGTGCAAAGTTGGCTTTTAAAAACATAAAACACATTTATTAAATCTTAATTTTTTTTAGTCTTAAGTGTCACTTTTACTCAAGATGCAGTGTGACTAACGTAACGTGACTAACGTAACCATCGAATAATAAGCAGTATAGACACACTACAAACTATTTATTATGGCTAATCTCAGTGATAATTACAATAATTTTTCAATTTTTTAAACTTCTTATGTTGTATGATTTTTATTTATGTATTTATTCATTTATTTATTTTTTGATACTTTTTTCACTTCGGTATTTTTTTTTCCTTCGACTGAGGTTGACATTTTCATGGAATGACCCAGTAGCAACAAAAGTCGCAGTTCATTCATTAATATTAATTCCATTAAGAGACACCATTTATCAATTCCATCGAGAGATGCCGTTTTTGTCGCGATAAAGCCGATTTCAGGCGAACACATCCAAGTAAACTTCTCACCACATAAATTCCAGGTTGAGTCATTCCAGGTGAGCTTTTGTGCATTTTTTATCGATAAAAATTACCAATTTTTCATAAAAAGATCAACAACAACATGGAAATTATGGGTGTAAAAACATTGGAATTTAAAAGAAAACAAAGTTGAAAACAAGAGAAAAAAAGGAAAGAAAAGAAAGAATGAAAAGAAAAGCAACTAAGTGATAACAGGAAATTCCTACAATGGAAACCAGACAAAAAAGTGTAACATATGATGTAAATAAGCAATCCTGGAATTAAAGAGGAAAGAATAACTTTATAGACTGGTACAAGGAAATTAAATGACTATTAAATGTTTCCGGCTGGTCTGAATCGCGTATTTGTTGCACATTAACTTTCACAATTTTTCAGTTGTTACCCAGTTCAGTTGTTGTTGTTTTTCAGTTGCAAAAGTCCGCCCATTGTCGTAATAACTTCCTAACTACATTGATGGCCATTTTTTTTCTTTAGACATTTTATTTGTTCATCAACATTTGTAAATGTTTTCCACTTTTCATTTCGGGAAATTTCATTCCAATATTAATGTTACTTAAATTTGTCAGCAAATTAAAGAAAGCAATTTTCAACTTAAGATACTTTTTTATGTCCTCACTTCTTGTAAGTTTTCCCTTCATACTTCGGATGATAATAAAGTCTCGTTAAATGATCACTCTTCAGTACTGTGCAACTAGTTTAGTTATCTTTGTCCGAAACATCGTTTATAAGTTTATTGGAATAAAAATAAAATATTTTTTTTAAATGTCAGTTAATTTTCCTTTTAACACTGAAGATGTGTCAACTCCACACCCCCAAGTATGTGTCAATGTCAATCAGACACATAGTATGAGGTAAGTAAAAAAAAATCAATCATCTCTTCCTAGAAAAATCTCTGAGTCAGCCTCTAACTGGAACTGTAAAGTACGAATAAGTACTTTGGGGAAATGCTGGCTAAATTAGTTGAATTAATTGAACTGCAATGTAGTAATTGCGGCTGGGATCATGGTAACTTCTGTGGCGACCTAACTTGCAGGGTGGTATCAAAAAGTTTCGTCGACGCAATACATAATATTTTATAGAATCTACATCATATATAATAATCTTCATAGAAAGTATACAAGTATGAATCAAGTCCATAACCCTTGCAATGTGTAGGGAAATTTGAGCAGACTTCAGGGCAGAAAATTAAGGCTGTTTATACCTCCTTAAATTTAAATTCATAAATCTATATTTAGTTAAGGAACAGCAAACAAAAAGATGATCATTTTAATGAGAAAACATGTGCTGTTTACACAAATTATTTTTCAAAATTTGCAAGGTCCATGACTTGCATCACTTTCAGCCGCCATAATTTCGAGTTTCACTATTTGAATTATGCAACTAGCCTCTTTGTCTCAGCGAAATCTGGCTGAGGATGGGAAGGTTCCGCGTTCGAATCCCGGCTCGGGCATGGATGTACTCTCTATGTCCGTTCTTTGTGTGAATATGTTTTTGTGGTGTGAATGGTTGCTTACATAGGCGGTTGGTGCACCAAAAAAAGTGAGGGGTCAAAATAATGGGGGTGGGAGCTAGAATTTCCGTAAGGTGTTCTTTTTTTAGTAAAATTTTGCTATATGATTGGATTTTAACGTTACTGATTAAATGAACTGTGAAAAATGTTGAAGACGTGCCTCAAAAACCAAGAAGGAAGGCAACCATAGACTCCCCTTCCGATTCAAAGTTTATGAAATAATAAGAAAAAAGTCCATTTTTAGGAAAATTTAGCTTTTATTTTCATGAAATAAATCAATCAGGGGATCATGAAATAATCATTTTTCTAATGAACATTACTTTTTAACAATAAAAAAGTGAGGGGGAAATTTCCCTTTACTTTTAGAAGTGAGGGGGCAGTCGCCCCCATGTAAGAGCCGCCTATGATTGCCAACTCTATAAACGGGTCCTTAAGGTCTGTAGAAGACGCGGATTTTGTCCCAAATTACAGTACCTTGGAAAAGTGAAGCAGCGCACCCCAAATTGCCCCCGAGCTGGCACAAGCAACAGCAACATTTGCGCATGGACTTGATTGTGTGTAGATTGGATTACTGGTCGATGCATTTTCGGAACTCACATGGGAAATGTGGTCTGTTGCAGATGAAATTAACTATGAGGTTTGACGGTTAATAAAGGACAGACTCGTTGAGAAATATTCTACGCATCAAATTATTGTGGTTTTTGTGGTGATGATCATTTGTATTGGATATGGAAGCTTGAAAAAAGTTGCTAATAATTTCAAACTATTTTTATGGAAAAAGATTCAGAATGAAGACAAAGGACAACACAAAGAGTTTAACATTAAAGAGACGGAAAAGCAGAAGAAAAATTCAAACGAATAACTATATCGTTAACTCAAACAACAGTAAGACATCTAAGCAGCAGAATAACAGTAAGATATTATACTGTTGTTCTGAGGAGACAATAGTATAGGAAAAAAACATTGAAGAGAGGCAGTTATTTTAAATTTTTCGGGAGGGGTGGGTGGGGGAGAAAGTTAAAGGGTGCAAATCCAATGCAAATTTTATCCGAAAATAACGAAAACCACGCCCACTTATGTGTAAATACAGTAAGTCTTGAAAACTCGCAGCCTTACAACTCGAATATTCTTTATATTGAAGCTTTCATTCGGACTTTTAACTCTGGAGATAGTCGTGGGAATTCCTTATAACTCGAAGCTTTTATCGAGACTCGACAGAACGTTGATATTTCAAAGCCTGGGGGGGGGGGGAGATTGACTCCCCCCATGATCCCCGTAAATGCAGAACATAGCAATGAACTTCTCAAAAAAAAAAAAAGCCCCAGAGAATACAGAAAAATGTAATTAATCAATAATTATCAAAAATGCAAAAACGCGTCAAATTACAATAAATAAATGAATACCAATATCAAAAGGTATTTTCCTACAATTTCTTCATGACTCCTAGAGAAGAAATACTTAATAAATGCAAATGCAGTTATCAAAACCCTTTTTATAAGGCTATGAATTTTGAAGAAATCTGTATTCATCCTAATATACCATGAATAAAATATACTGGTTTGTTAGAATTAGCAAAAGAGAAAGTTGCATCCAAAATGAAAAAGAACATAATTTCTATTATAATTTTAATGCTTATTCTTCAACTTGAGATGTGAGATTAAAGAAGTAAACAGTCAGAATTTAGTTGAGACCAAATATTAAGCATATAAAAATTCCTATTCAGACAAAAATATGAAAAGAATTTGAAAATATTCAAGAGTGCAGAAATGACTAGTTAACACAGATTGAGAAACAATTAATGAAGAACGTTAACAAAAATAACAATTAATTCAAAAATGTTAGCTCAGACTCTATTCTAAGATTTTAACTAAATTATAGCTTGAAATAAAACATTAGTATATGAAAACAAATTATTCCATAAATTCATGCATTTTAAACAGCATGGAAATAAAAAAAACTAGATAATACAATAAATAGATATTGCAAAGCAAAAACTTTTTCAGCTATTACAAAAACAAGAACAGTAAACAATGTCAAAAGTAAACATGTCAGTCTAAAGCTATTGGAAATATGAAATGCAAACTTCTACAATTACTTATAAACTTCATAAGTAATTAAACTATAAAATAAAAATTTTCCTTTAATTGTCTGTTCAAACACAGCTGATGTATTTACAAGCACATAACATCAAAAGATGCTTTTGAGAAATTCCTTCTAGTCGATGTAAAGAAAAGAACGAGAGAGAGAGAGAACAGAGAAGAGAGAAAGCTCTAAAATACATCCAATTAGTGCTTAAAACAGACTTATTTTCTTTTGTAGTTTGCGCGAGCGTAGATCCTGTACTAAGGGGCAATCAGGGGGTGGAGGAGCAACCGACTCCATGTATATTGGAAACATAATGTAATAATGCATTTTTGCAAGGATTTTGATCTTTTTTCAGAGAAAATACATTGAGCGAAAGCGAATACACTTTGCCCCAGGAAAACTTTTAAATGAAAGGCTGAAAATAGGTTTTTCTATTGAACTCAGGCCCTGTTTATAGGTGGACAAAAATAATCTTAAAATTAAAATACACGATCAATCGCAGCTATCCATAAATCTAAACACGAAGCTCATAAATATCTCGAATATCAGAATACGCGAGCATTCCCATGGAGTGTTTTGACAAGTAACGCGCTTACTCCCTTCCTCCTCCCACCCCAAATAAAGTCAAAAACTCGATTGCTGGTAAAGTAGTAACTCATACAATGTTGATGAACAACAAGTTAGTAGGTGCTGCTGGAATAAAAATAAAAATTAAAAAAAAAAAAAAAAAAAAAAACATTCTCAATGCAGACTTGAATTCCCTCTAACTACGACAGTCAACTAGTATCGGCTTTTATGAGCGTCTTTGAGAAAAAAAAAAGGAGAAGAAAACATTGTTGAGGAAAGAGCAAAATATGAAACTCACTTTTACCGCCTACGATTCTTCAGAGCATCTAATCTGGGAACACGAGTTCGATGTCGAATTCTATCTCGTTTCACAGAACATCGAACACACACGCACACACACCTAGAACGTAGCTCACTCTGGCAGCAGAAAAAAAGCAGCAACTGGAATACATCAACTGTAAACAGGCGGTTGGCAATTCCTACTAAACTACTTGGGAGGGAACTCCTGACTCTTTCGAACAAAAAAGGAGGCGATGATCGTTCCAGCCTGCACCCCCCTCCGAGTCAAGGCGCCTGGACATGGGAGGACTGGCGCCGACAGTTGTGTTCGTTGGCAAGTCGTCGGCCAATGGGCGCGCAGCATCTAGCGAGGTGGAGTCTGATGGGGAAGTGGGCCTGGTGAATAGCGACATCTGGTGGAGGTTGCCAGGGTTCTAAATCGAAGAGATTCGACGAGGTTTGTGATCTGGAATGTGATTTCGGAAAGCACAGTACAGCCACTGGTACAGCAGCGCTTTGGTAATTTCACAAAACACTTGTCAACAGGACCTGAGGCAAGTGCGGTACTTGCCCATCCACATGTGCCATGTCCAACGGTTCTTGGGTCGTCCATCGCCCTATTCTTGTAATTTGTTTTTTTGAGAACAAATTGTGAATTCCATCATGTTAGACATATTTTATTTCTCCAAATCAAATATTTTATTCTTTACTTTGAGTATTATAGCTGAAAATTTTCAGTTTCAAGATATGCAGCCAGTGTTTGCTTACAAGTAGAAAGTGCATTTTCTTTTTTAAATCTTCGCGAAAATTTGAATTCTGAAACCGAAATGGAAATTTAAAAAATAATTTCCAGAAAGAATTAAAACAGGATGTTTAAGCAAGAATTTTAGTTCAAAAAGTTGGTTTTTCTGAAACCATAGAGGTTTTCCAAGATGATGCCGAATTTATCTTTCTAATTTTTATTTTTACACTTAAAATCATACTTTTTTACTACCATGTAAAACATCAGGAGGACCCAAACGTTTTCTATCACGGATGCCGACTCTAGATGGGAGCAAACAGTCATTTGGGTGATCAGGGGGGAGGGGCAATTGACCTCCCTTGGATTTTAAAACATCACGAAATACTGCAGTTTGCATGCGTTTTGATGTATTTTCCCAAAAAATTCCTCGAATGTACAATCTTTGCACGTTGCACATCTCCCCCCCCCCCCAGCCCCAGAAAACTTTTAATTGACGATCTTGGGAGCAAACTAGGGCCCTTGCCCAAGGCGGCAACAACTTTGGAGCAGCTATTTCCCCTATTTCTCTCTGTGTATGTGTGCATGTATTTTTTTCCTTCTTTCTTTTTTTTTAAAACCTTGATATAAGTCTTGAAGAAAGATGAGTGAAGGCGGCAGTTTCAAATCTTAAGCTGGGTCGGAGAATTCGAAGATCAGGACCTGAAATAGGACTCGGCTCTTGCTTATCAACCAGGAGCTCCAACTAAGAAGAAGGCCGATGTGTGGGGTCACAGCGGTATCTTCAATCTTTCCGAACAGGGGCAAGTTTTGAAAATGACACCCTTTGCATCTTCTCTCAAGGATTTTTTTTATCGGGTTTCAACGGGGGGAGGGGGGATAAAAAAAACGCAGAAATAAGGTAAATTTGCAGTTCCCAGAAGTTGCAACCGGGCCGGTCTATTCCCCCTATATACAGCACAGCGCGGGGTAGGGGTGGGAGGCTGCATTCCATACCTGCTAGAAAAAAAAATCGCTGTCTACCACGAAAAATTTAGTTCCCAAAACAATTTATTCAAGTGACTACAAATACTAAAATACTACGACCTGCAATTATTGCTTACTTAATTATCTCTTTTAGTTAAGGAATTTATTTGTGAAAATTGTTCCTATTGGTTCAGTAAGAAGCTGGAAAGCATACTGTAAAATATATATATATATAACCGTTCCTGGGAAATATTGGACATTTATTCTACCTCATTTCTGCTAGTAAAATATGTGACAAAACACAAAAGAAAAGTTTTTAAGAGCAAGAATCTGAGAAACTGTCACGCCTAGCATTATGAGGTGATTCATGACCTCTCAGATTTTTTCCAAAAAATTACCAAATGTTTATTATCTTATGGAAAGACCAAATCCAGAATGTTTTGTTCTAAAGTTGAGTTGTTTAGTTTTTATGGATCCCTAAAGGTGAAGGTGCGGCATCAAAAATTAAGCGGATTTTCACGACATGGAAGTTGCTGTGAGCCAAAACTCTTACCAGGAACTGTTGAACTCCAATTTTCTTTTTGTATATGGAATATAGAAGGTTCAAACTTTACAAAATGAATGTTAAATTTGAGGTAAGTTGTTGCCGTAAGGTCAGTGAAAGCCCTCAAAACAAAGCATTTTTGACGTTTTTTAGCGTTTTTAAGGTCTAAAAACAGCTTGTACATTTTAGTTCCCACGGCAAAAATAGTGTCGTTTGAAAGGCCAGTGTAAGCACTTTAAAATAATGTATAAATAACCGAGGAAAGTTCAACGTGCTTTTAGTTGCGTAAGGCCGAAATATGAAAAATGTCATATTTTACCGATATTCAAACGATCATAACTTCCTCTGCCAACAACATATTGAAGTATTTTTTTTTTGCCAATATCATACTCTATCCTTTGTCTTAACAGAACAGTTGAGTTCTTTGAGGTGAAATGTAAAATTTTTTTTTACAAGAAATGTATTTTTTCCTGTGCATTTTTTGTAAAAAAATTTTTTGCATTTCGCCTCAAAGGACTCAACTGTTCTGTTAAGACAAAGACTAGAGTATGACATTGGCAAAAAAAAATTCAATATGTTGTTGAGAGAGGAAGTTATGACCGTTTGAATATCGGTAAAATATGACATTTTTCATATTTCGGCCTTACGCAACTAAAAGCACGTTGAACTTTCCTCGGTTATTTATACATTATTTTAAAGTGCTTACACTGGTCTTTCAAACGACACTACTTTTGACGTGGCAACTAAAATGTACAAGCTGTTTTTGGACCTCAAAAATGCTGAAAAACGTCAAAAATGCCTTGTTTTGAGGGCCTTCACTGACCTTACGGCAACAACTTACCTCAAATTTAACATTCATTTTGTAAAGTTTGAACCTTCTATATTCCATATACAAAAAGAAAATTGGAGTTCAACAGTTCCTGGTAAGAGTTTTGGCTCACAGCAACTTCCATGTCTTGAAATCCGCTTAATTTTTGATGCCGCTCCTTCACCTTTAGGGATCCATGACAACTAAACAACTCAACTTTAGAACAAAACATTCTGGATTTGGTCTTTCCATAAGATAATAAACATTTGGTATTTTTTTGGAAAAAATCTGAGACGTCATGAATCACAGGCGTGCAGGGCCGTCGGCAAGGGGGGGTGTGGGGGGGTGCTACACCCCCCGACTTTTCTGAAGAAAGGGGCCGCCGATTTTATTTTATTATTAAAATGAAATTTTAGAAAAATATTTCAGGACTTTAAGTGAAATATAAAAGAGAAGCGGAATAATTTAAACATTATTAAGAATATCAGTAAACCTGAATTTTTAAAAATATCCTGTATTTTCCGCGGCCCCAATTATTACTTATCAAAAATAAATAATTGGGGCCGCGAAAAATAGTTAAGATTCCTTCACAGCAATATTCGTTGCGAAATATACGAAATTTTCTCGTTCATGGGGTCATGTAAACGGGAAACTTTTGGTCGCCCTGCCCAGTTTGGAAAAAAAAAGGTACTGTATTAATATGTGCGCGAGCTTTAAAAGGTACGCTAACCTCTGTAACTAAAATTAGTTAAATTAATAAAACATAAATCAAATTATATATACATAATTCAACAAGATCGATGCAATATTAAAAAAAAAAAAGAAAATATGCTGAGGGCCGCCAAATTTTATATTTTAAATAAATTAAAATAAATGATTGATGCAATAATTAAAAGGGAAAAAAAGATAATATGCAGGGGCCGCCAAATTTTATATTTTAAATAAATTTAAATTAAAGAAAATTACACAAAATACCATTATCGAAAGATAGTGCAATGTTTAAACTGAAGATAATTAAAAAGAAAATTTATCACTTTTCACTTTGTGTTGGGACCGAACGAATTTTTTTAATGTAGTAAATTTGAAGAAATAATAATAATAATAATAAAAGTTTATTATACTGAAATTAAAAAAAAAGGGGGAAAAGAATTAAATTCGGTTGCCCTCTCTGCGGCATTGAAGAGGCTCTTTCAACCTCCTCAGACCATCAAAATGAAAATCGCATATATTGGTGAATATTGTACACACGGCCACACGATATAAGTTACTGTGATACTCCAGATTTTTTTTCTAAATCACATCGCAGTCAAACGACGCAAAACTGCTCATTGACCGTTTTTTTCGGTGGAAAAAGGAAACAAACAAATGCACGGGACTAAAATGTAATTGTACAGGCTGTTTTGCAGAAAAAAGGCGCCGTTTTGTGTCGAAAATCAACGGGAATTTCTTATTGTCCGCGGAAAATTGAAGTACCTCAAACGATATATTTTACAGCTATACTTTATACAGCTATATTTTATTTTATAATTTATAAAAGTACAGCAGTTTTCTGAATTAAAGGAATTAAAGGAAATTACAGCTCTCTTTACTTGTACTTTTATTATGTTTTTATTTGTAAAAATTAACCTTTATTCGACAGGGGTTTTTTTTTTCTTTTTTTTGCGTCATTTAAATTAAAGTTTTGATTTTGAAGTATTCTATGAACAATATTATTTTTTGTTAAGCTGTCATATGAAACTAAAAATAAACAGATAGAAGCAGTAGTTTTAATTTTGCCTATTAATAACTCCGAAGCTTGTTTAGAAACCATATTCCTCGATTCTAGAAGTACCTCTAGAAAAATTGATGTTATGACTTTAACAGAGGCTGACTTAATCTAGTAGATGTTAATTAAAAAAGGGGATAATTTTATATGCTTTAATAACTGTCTGAAACGTTTTTCAATCATTTGTTTCGAATGAGTTGCATACTTTTAAACGATTCTAAAATAAGAAGAAAAACTCAGTTTTTGTTGTATATTTTCCCTCTCATTTTTAATCAATTTAAGAGACATAGCATGAAAAGAGTTATTTTCTATTGATCACCAGTTTAATTCGGTTATTCGCGTCAAGCTTACAATGATTCATTTAATGAAATTTTATCACTTGAAATCGTAAAACTACAAAGATATTATTTGAAAAGCTCGCATACCAGACGAACTTTTTCTCTCCCGACTTCTCATTTCTGCTAAAATTCAGCTGCTAGTCCAGTCATATTAGACATTCAATTTGCAAATCGCGATGTAGTCCTGATTTTTTAATACGTAGTTTGGGTCACCTAGGATAGTGTAAATCTAAGTTTGCAGTTTTCAAAACCCTGTGCTCGCGGCGTAACTCACGAAAAACTGTAAAATTTCCCGACTTTTTTCAGTTTTTCCTTTATAACGACTAAACTATAAAACTTTTGATTAAACGTGTGAATAATCATTTTAAAGAACACTAAATTTTGAACAATTTAAGCTGAAGTGGATCTCTGTAGGACCAACGGTTTAGGACATATTGCATTCCGAAAATTGGCCATTTTTTGCGAAAAGTGAAAAAATTACGCTCTGATCATATTTCGGACTTAATATCGATATGAATTATTACTCTACAAGAAACAAAACGGACAGGAAGTTACTGCAAATTTTAATGGCTTTCCCTTAAGCCCCCAAAAAAGTCCGTAGAATCAATATTTCATTAAAAATCATTAAAAAAAAAACGAAAATTTTGATTATTTTGAGAAATTAAAAGAAATTGTTTCTGACAAGAAGAAAGGAGGACTGGATGATTTTAAAAAAAAATGCTTAGAATGGTATAAAAAAGGGTAACACTATATTACAACGTTATTTTCATAATTAAGAAAAATCTTACAGGTCAATTTCGACATACGTACAGCATGTCCTAATGTACTGTATACGACTTACGCAAAACTGAGAAAAAGTTTCGACTCTTTTTAGTTTTTTCTTTATAACTCCAAAACAATGTAACTTTTGATGATATATGTGAATACCTAATTTAAAAAATCTGGTATTGACCCCACACTACTTCCTTTTACGTGTAAATTTCTTAGTAATTGCCTTAAGTGTTCAAAAAAGTGCTGGAGTGAGCAAGGTAACAATTCAAATATTTACTCCCCTCATCTGCCACGAAACAATGCAAAAAATATTTTACAATCGTTAATTTTCTAAATATTGCTGATTTTAATATCATTCAGTGAATTTTTCACAAAATTTCGCCAATAGCGCCAAGTTGAACCCAAATTCAAAAAACAATTTTTTCGCCAAATTTGTCGCCAACTTGGCGATATGTCGCCAAGTTGGCGTCAAACACTTGGCGACCAAAAGTTTGACGACATATCGCCAAGTGGTCGCCCCAATTCATATCACTTGAGTCTGCATTGAAATTAACACTGATTTACCCCCAAAAAGGGGTAAAACACCCCCTTGGGAACATTCAAATGCAACCACAAGGGGAGGTGCACAACTAGACCATCCTCATAGCCTACATACCAAGCTAGAAGTTTCTACGGCATATAGTTTTTGAGTTATGCGACCCACATACATACATACATACACACACACGTACATACAGACGTCACGAGAAAACTCGTCGTAATTCACTCGGGGATGGTTGAAAAGGATTTTTCGGTTGCATATATGTTGGTAGGTACATATGCACGTGCTGATAGGTCGAAAAAACTACTGAACATTCATTCGGGGGTGAGCAAAATCAAAATTTAGACTCAAATTTGAGTGATTTTTTTTTTCGCGATCACAATACTTCCTTTATTACGTAAAAGGAAGTAAAAACGATAAATTGGAAACATTTTAATCTCAAGTGGAGCTCTGTAAGACCAACGATTTAGGAGATATTGCATTTCGATTTTTTTATGCTTTGACGACATTTCGGAAAAAAAACCGACATTAATTTTTACTCCTCAAGAAACAAAATGAACATGAACTTACAGTAAATTTTATAGGCTTTCAGTTAAGCTCAAAAAGAAGTCTGTAGGTTAATTTTTTACTTTACAATAGCGAAAGAAACAAATATCTGTTCTAGTGAAAAAATGAAAAAAATTTTTGATTATACAATATACATGTGAAATCATTTTAAATAACACTAAATTTTAAACATTTCAAGCACAAGTGAAGCTCTGTAAGACTAATAGTTAAGGAGTTATAAAGGAAACAATGAAAAAATTCGGAAAATTTCGCAGTTTTTCGCGAGTTACGCGGCAAGCACAAGTTTTAAAAAACTGCAAACTTAGATTTACACTATCCTAAGGGGACCCGAATAACATTCAGAAATCAAAACTACATCGCAATTTTGTGAATTTAGCCCTTTTCTTTTCATATTATAACTGAACTATGCGACTTATATGCAAGGCATTTTTGATCCATAAAATTTAAACAAAATGTTTACGATTTACAAATTAGCTCCAAACTATGAAAGGTGATTTCTTTTATTGTCAGTTCTTAAAAATATAAATAAACTAGCAGTACCCGCACGGCGATGCCCGTGCAATAAATGTAAAGGAAGTTAACTAAATAAAGTTTAACTCACTCTTAAGACTTTTCTTCTTTTCGTGTGTGTGTGACTAACTTATTTATTTTTAGCGAAATTTTTACGTTTCAATGGAACTTTTGACACAACTGTAGAGCCAAGATTTTCGAAAACTCTCAACGACCACAGCAATATTGCCCTTGAAATTTAATATAATTCACCGATTTAACCGTAATTTCAATGTAAAATTGGTCTCCAAATCTAAATTTATTAACATAGAAAACCGATTGTATCAGGTAGATCAGCCACAACCATTCTTCCATGATTTTAATGTGAACATTAAAAGGAAAGAAATATAATGTCTTTCGTACCATCTCTTTGAAGTGATTACAATCTAACAGTGACCCTCAAATAATCAAGATTTCACTGGCCGGGAAGTTTGGAAAATTTCCCGGTTAACTGAACAGCGGTGTTACAGAAAATGTCAGAATGGAACTATTATTATTAAAAATTTAGTGATGGCGGCATTAAATACATGTTTTAAACATGCAATAAAATACGCTTTAAACTGCAAACAACTACTGTTCCTTACCAGACCGTTTTATTTTTCTTTGAGTTGGAGAAAGTAGTGTTTCACTGTCTGGGAGGTTTGGTAAATTTCCTGATTGTCGCCAAACTTTACGACGCCAAATGCGAAGAGGAACTGAATAGACATCCCTAAATTTTTAACAATGATAGTTCCATTGTGACATTTTCGGGAACCCCGAATTTTGAGGAAGTCAACTTAATAAATTTAAATTCACTTTAACCTCCTCTGAAGAAAAAATATTATATCCTTCAGTTCAAATGCGCTCCACAACCTTTTAAATTCCACTTAAAGTCATGTTAAAGTTTAAATCAATTCGCCAAATAAACATAAGAGACAGAAAGTTAAGTAAGTAACAGGAGATATTAATTAATCAAATTGAATAAATTTTCAAGGCTTAAATCTATACGCAAATTTAAACCACAAAGTAACTTCAGGGACAAAAGAGCAGCTGATCAGGAAAATGGCTCTAGTGTTTCAGTTCTGCGTAGAGTTAGGCCTTGAAAATTGACTAAATTTGATTAATTAATATCTCCTGTCCTAATTAACGGACAGAAACGTGCTAAAACTTTTCTTTTTCAGAAAAAAAAAACCCTTTCCAACGATATATAATGTTTTGGGGTGGGGCGAGGTTTTCCCCCCTCAATTATGGCGGATACACCAAAAATGAGACTAATTAATTAATTTAAAAATAACTAATTCGAAATTAAAAATTTGGGCTTCGAGGTGCACGAGGGCGGGGTACGTTCGAATTTTTGAGCCAAGTTTCAGGTCTGTAGGTGCTGTGGGGGCTTCTGGCCAGCGGTTACAAACGTACAAACGACAAACGAACACCGTCATCTTTATATATATAGATAAAAGGGGAATGGTGCACTTTTTCTCTTCAGAAAAAAATAATTTTTATAGCAATAATATCCAGAAATTTTACAAAACTACTATTCAAAATTTTCTTGCAATAATTTTGAAGAATCATTCTCTCACCTTTTCCACTGCTATAATGCATCTCTGTATATGGCGTGGGTTGGAATGGTGAATAATTCAAGGGAACCCCCCCCCCCCCCCATATGATGAGCCCACAGCCCAGGGCCGCCAAATTCTCAACACCCCCCCAGATATTTCAGCTAGCGACGGCCCTGGTTGTTTGCAACGTATTTTACCTAAATATTATGACAATAGGTGATTTAAAACTGGGAAATTTCTTGAAAATTTTCTGAAAAAAATGGCATCTGAATTAAATATCGTCGCCAGTAAGATATCCTACTGTTGCTTTAAGGCGATGATATATGGAGGCGTAAAACTTTAAAAAGTAATTTCTCAGTTTGAGTTAAACGGTAGATACCATTTTTGTGCTTAGCACGACAATGGATGTTATTTAAAGATATTTTAAAACAAATTACAAGTAACTCACCATAAAAATTGATGCATAATAAGAAAAATCTGATGTAAACCCAGCACTACTTCCTTTTACGTTTAAATTTCATGTTCAATGTTTTTTTATATGTGCAGCGTTTTAGACATTTTACGAGACATATAAAGCTGTAGTAAAAGTGGAGAATAGTAATTTCAAATGTAAAAAAAAGTTATGTTCTTATTGGCGTCTATGCTCTAAAATTGTATTAAACTTCGTGGAACGTATTTTAACAGCAAAAATACAATATAAGAGTGCCTTACAAAGAGCTAGAAAACAATTCAAGTATTCATACCAATCATACCCCTAGTCTGTCCCCAATCAATGTAAAAACAAAAAGAAAGGTTTTGCAATGATTCATCATTTACAATCATTCATTTTGACTGAAATGTGAGAACCTTTTTTTTTTTTTTTTTTTTTCGCAATTACAGTATTTCCTCCACTACGTAAAAGGAAGAAAAAATTATCTACGTTTATGTACAGAACCTCTTGAAGTTGAAATTTACAGTCTTGATCCCCCCTCCCCCCTATTTTGCTGGTGTTTTGCAAAACCTTCAATCACTTCGAAACTTTGTTATCATAATTTGCACCAAGTTCTTTCTAACCATGTAAGCACTGAGCAGAATCATTTAAAAATTTAACTGTTACGTGAAAGATTAAATTAAAGAAAATTAAAAGCCCTTATCATGCAATAGCTACACCCTAAAGTTTTACAGACCAATTTTCATTGACGATATTTAAAACGAGTAATATACGTAAAAAAATCGATAAAACCTTACCCTTTCATTTTCATGCGATAATAATGATTGACTAAAGCTTAAAAAAATTACTGCAAGCAAAACATTAACGACAGATTTTATCGTCCGTGACAAACGAAACGCAAACAATAAATCACCGCAGACTATTTAGCGACATAAGGCTCTAAGTCTTACAGATACACATCACAAAAGAAACCTTCACGGGCTGCTATATAACTGCATAAAAAATAATCATAAAAACAGGAGAACTCTTCGGGTAGGAACTCATAAAAAATCCATCAGACTGCTAACTAGTGAGTATAGGGAGAAATAAAAAAGTTCGTTCTGACAAACAAGAATTTTCAGTGAATGCAAACAAAGCCATGAAATTTCGGCATAAATTATCAAGGAAAATATATTTTCCCCAATACTGGGAACTATAAATTTCGCTGTAGTTAAGACTCGAAGCAGTGCTAATTTTGGCTCCGTCGCTGTTGGTAATTCTACGTTTTAAACAAACAATGCATATCCAGAGACAAAGCTTGATTGTACAAAGTAATTTTTGAAAACGACCTGTTTGCATTTTGAAAATAAAAGTCTTTTAATGTTTGTCTAAAAAGGCGTGACGCAATAACTACGTAACAGCTCTTATAAAAACAAGCTCGTAAAAAGTTAGGCACTTGGTTTAGTTTATTTCCATTTATTACAATGGGTAACAGCGATTTGGTTGTCTTAGATCTGTGAGTTGTTTTTGATTAGCTTATGGGATCTGAGTCTAAAAATAATCACAGTTTTAGCCTTTCACTAAAAAGTTTTTAAGCTATATCAGGTTTAAAGCTACTAATTCACAAACTGAATGCTATTTTTAAACAACATTTTTCACAATGAACGTATAAATACATTTCGTTTACATGGATTTTTCAGCATCTTGATTAAACGGATGTAAAATAAACGTGTATCTGTAGTGTGTAATACACTGGCGGGAAAAAATCCCAACACCAAGAAAGACTTGGGTAAATAAACGAAATTTCGTAGGCTTATTTATACAACTGAAAGATGACATTGATTGAAATTTCGCTCTCCGCGCACAAGTGTGGCGCAGCTGGCGTCACTCAGAACATACAAATGAGGCTTGTTTTAAAAGCGTGTTGTAAAGCTCGTGAGTATTATTTTTGGTGAAATTTGACGCATTGCGTTCATGTTGGCCAGGAATGCCTTTAAGAAGACGAAGAAGCCATTATCAACAGCTCACCGAGTTTAAATGGCGTCGTACAATTTGGCTACGAGAAGGTGGATTTTCATTTCGCGATATTTCGGAAAGACTTGGTGGGAATGTTTCCACCGTGCATGATTATTGGAAGCTATGGTCAAGGGATGGTACTACCTCAAGAAGATCGAGTTCCGAGCTGCCACGTGGCACGACTGAGAAGGAAGATCGCCGAATCCTGCGTACGGCTGTGGCGCATCGTACTGCATCTGCGGCTGACATTCGAGCTGCAGTTGGTACCGTCGTGACCCAAAGAACTGTAAGAAATCGCTTACTTCAAGGACAGCTCCGAGCCAGGTAGCCTGTAGCCGGTATTCCATTGACTGCAAACCATTGCCGTTTGCGACGGCAGTGGTGTCAAGACAGAGCTCACTGGAGGTCGGAGTGGAGATCTGTTGTAATTTCTGATGAAAACAGATTCTGCCTTGGTGCCAGTGATGGCTGTATGTTGGTCAGAAGGAGGCCAGGGGACCGCCTGCATCCAAGCTGTCTGCGGCCTAGACACACGGGACCTACACCTGGAGTCATGGTCTCGGGAGCAATTTCCTATGACAGCAGGAGCACTCTTGTGGTTATCCCAAACACACTGACTGCAAATTTGTCGTCAGTCTGGTAATTCAACCTATAGTACAGCCCTTCATGAGTAGCATTCAAGGGGGAGTTTTCCAACAGGATAACGCTCGCCCTCACACCGCTGCTGTAACGCAATGTGCTCTACAGAGTGTTGACATGTTACCATGACCTGCAAGATCACCAGATCTGTCTCCAATTGATCACGTATGGGATATCATTGGACGGAAACTCCAGCATCATCCACAGTCAGCAATGACTGTCCTAGTATTGACACAACAAGTGCAACAAGCATGGCACTCCATACCACAAAGTGACATTCAGCACCTGTATGACACAATGCAAGCACGCTTTCAGGCTTGACTTCAAAATTCTGGAGGTTACACCGGCTATTAAAGTAACATAATTTCATATTCGCACAGCATTTTCTTGAGCTTAAATTATCCAGTAATCTTGTACATTTAATTAATTTAACATGTTAACTAGACAATTGCATTAAACAAATTTCTTGGTGTTGGGATTTTTTTTCTGCCGGTGTACTTTCAGGAACATCTCAACAATTTTTGGTGCATGAAATGAAAAAATTAATTCAGCTTAAAAAAGACTTATCTCTGGTACAAAGCAAACTAAAGCTTCAGAAATAAATGTCTTGCATTGATCAAAAGAAAATAATTTTGAGATGACGAACCAAACCTGTGCTGCTTGACTGTTTCATCATCAACTTCAATACCAGCAACACAAAAAAAAAACTATGTACCGAAATGACATTATTGGTTCAGTTTTTGTAATCTGTTTTTTTTTAAAACTTACACTGTTTAGTTTTAAAGAAATCAAAGCTTGTCTTGAGTAATAACAGATGGAACTTCTTTCTTCGGATAATACTAAAAATGTGTTTTTGTTAATGCTGTTTTATAACTTTTATTCCTCACAAAAAGAAACATATTTTAACTGTCCTGGGAGTTCACGATTGTACGAGCTATTAAAGGAAATTAAAGCGCATGTATGCATTAAAATATGTTCTGAAGACTGGCTCTAGCGCTACTGCATTTCTGTTGTAGGAATTTAACCCTTGCAAAGAAGTATTTCATCAAGCGTTTAAATGTCCTAAATTAATATTTCCAATACTTGAATAATTGAACTTGATTTAGAGAGAGACTAAAAAGCGAAATTTTCCATCACATTAAGTCACTATAAAATCTCGAAAAATTGAAAGTCCTTTGTTGAAGGCCGCTTTTTTTTCGTATTCAGTTCGTTCAGCTAACTGCCAATCGTGCATATGTAGCAGCTGTGTTGTCATTCTTGCGTCTTATGCACAACTACAATGTGGTTGTAGCAGCTAACTGTGCTGCCATCCTTGCATCGATTGCAAATAACTGATACCACTACTGTTCTGTTCTGCATTTATGCTGTATCTGATTTATACCATTGCAATTGATGCAGTATCAGTCGTCTGTTGCAGTTAAAATCCTTGCCTTACCGCGTGTCACTAAAACCATCATTCCTTCCAATGCAGCGAATTGTGCTACAATCCGTGTGTTTGCTGTAACTGTACTACAACCCACGCGTCTGTTGCAACTAACTATATGTTTTCTACTATTACCGAAGCGTCTGTTGTAAAAACCGTGATCAGAACAGTTTTCAAAACAGATCACCTTGTTTAGTGGTCAGAGAAGTCTGACCAGGATGGGGAGGTCCCGGATTCGAATCCTGGCTCAGGCATGGATGAACTTTCAATCTACTTTCCGTTTCCTTTCTTTGTGTGAATATGTTATCGCTGTGCTGTGAATGCTTGCCTACCCTTTTTCACGGGTCCCTATGGCAATCAGACTTCACACTAAACGATGGAAAATGAAGCAGCGCACCCCCAAATTGACTGCTTAGCTGGCACAAGACAGCAACAGAACAGTTTTCAAGTCATCTAACAACGAGAGAAAAGAATCTGCAATAATAATCGGCGATGGACAGATATTTCTGAAAAAAAAAAAGAATTTTTTTAAGAAAAACTTAAACAATGTAAATCAGATACTCTATGGGTGTAATAACTAGTTACTTTTTATGAGATTATATATTTGTTTTCTTTACCCGACCACTGATATAATCCGAAGGACTTACCGAAAAACCAACGGTTTCGCTTCGCTTGTAACAATGGGTTTACTTTTTTCCCCGCTGTGAAGAATAATCGCAACAAAAAACGAAAAAAAAGTAATCATGTATTCAACGGGTTAAAAATTCAAATCACGGACACACACACATTCGACTGCTGACTCGAAAATAAAAGCATAATAAAGTGAGTTACAAGATAAAAGAAAATAAATCTAGCAATTGTCGTGCGTGGAAATCTAGTATTTCTACAGGATGTCGAGGTGTATTACCATCAGAACAGTTATAGCCCTCGGATTGGAGTAATTAAATCTGGCGATAAGATGTTCACAGGGGATGACTCTTCAGGCGTGCATTTGTCTCGTGTAATAACAGGGTTTTTACGTCTCTGTGACAAGGGAAGGGGAAGTTTCGAACTGACGGCGGGGTTCGAAAAAGAGGCACAAATTGATTTTCTTTTTTTAATTTGTTCTTTCTGGAGCGTCCGTCTCCATATGTCAGGAGCGAAAGATGAACTCGAAGATGGAAATTGACCTGGGGTTGTGGTGTGGATCTCTTTGTTTCCAAAGAGTGAATAAATAAGGGATAGATGGAATCGTCTAAGAGGTTCACAAGCAGTGGTAAAATGAGTTTTGATTCATTTTGCGACATAGAGTTAATTGTCTTGTAATCTGTGCTGCAAAAACGGAAGGAAAGTGGCAGACTCCAGTTGACGGCTTCAACTTTTTTACTCCTAATTTAGTCAGATTCCGACTCTGACTCCACAGCACTTTGAGAGTTGCGGACTTGGATGAAAAGATGGACGACTGTGACCCTTAACGTGTTAAACTCTTCAAGTCCTGACTCCAATTCTGACTCGACTACCCCAAAATCATTCCGATTTCGAATCCACAGCCTTTCCTATAATACAATTTTATGAAGCAAAAACTTCCAGCCTAATGTGCATAAATCAGATGCTGTCGAATTCCTCTACTATTATGTTAAAAGAGCAAACCACTGTGTTAGAAAACTTATTAAATGAGGGATTAAAAAAAAATCATGTAAGAAATTCACTGCAAGGGGTTATGGAGGGTGAGTGTGATCTAGTATTACAGTATAAATTTTATGATATTGAGACTTTTTTTCAAAGCTGCAATGGGGTTGTTAAACCTTTGGTCCAGTCTTCTGGGCCTTACACTCCAGAAGATTGGACTTCTGCATTCAAGCATTTTGTACGCACAACATTGCTCCATTTCATTTCCCTTTATTTCTATGGTTATTTATAAGTTTAAAAAGTAGAACATTTGGATGATATCCAAAACGCCAACTCCTGATTTTTTGGTTCAAAGCTAAATTATTTTATCGGTCCAGGACTGAAAATTTGCATACCAATAGCAAAAGGCTATTGGTAACTAGATCAGTTACACCACCTATCCAAAATGGAGCAGAGATTAAAAATGTATTTATTGATGAAAGAATAATAATAATATTACTTACCGGTCCCTGTAATAGTAATGCGTTTGCATATGATATTACTTGAAAGATAATTAGGGTTTTTTTACAATGGTACTTGAGAAAAGGAGGAAGAAATGTTTCTGGAGTCTTAATAACTAACTAGCTGCGTGGCCTGGCGTTGCACGGGCTGTAATGTAGTGAAGGCAGTTTGAGTAAACTACCAGCCACCAAGGCGACTCGCCTTTAAAGTAATGAGGAAAGTTTAAACAGTTTACGCGCCGTCAAGGCGGCTCGCCTTTACAGTAGCGAGGAAAGTTTCAATAAACTACTCGCCGCCAAGGCGGCTCTCTTTTAAAGTACCAAGGAAAAGTTTAATAAACTACTCCCCGCTAAAGCGGCTCGCTAAAAAGCTTTCCTGCATCAAAGAATCAATCGAATTATTTGCACATGCTTCCTCAAAAATAAAGACGATGTCAAGTAGCGCATACTAAGCACTCTCCCTAAATAACAAATAAAATTCCTTTCCAAAAACAATTATTTCCAAACCGCTTTCTTCCTGTAAAATTAATTGCAAAATTCTAAACGAAAAAGTTCTTTTAATATTTGGATTGCAGCCAAAAAAAGTCCCTTATAAAAACAGCAATTGCAATTTTATTTAAAAACACATTTTCAAAATGGTACCAGAGAAAAAAATATGTCATTAATAATTAGAATAAAAACAATTGTTAGAACTTTGTTATAACACGTATTCAAAATGACAATGGAAAAAAATAACACTCTTTCATTTTAAAAAGTTCAATTTAATTAACGTTTTAATTTAAAATCGCAACGGAAAGAAATAAATATCTTGGAATTTTAAATAGTTCAATAATTTAATTAACGTTTTAATTCAAAATGGCAACGGTAAGAAATAAATGTCTTGGAAGTTTAATCATTTATTAGGCTTAATCGCTTTAATTTTGACTACTTATTAATTTATATCTTCGCTAATTAAAATCGTATAATTATATAAATTGAAACTAATGAAGCCTGAAAAATTACCTATCTATCGGTACCTGGTTCGACTTTCAGTTCATTGGCGTTCAGGAGAAAGAAGCGTGACATAGAAAGATAGTTAGAAAGATAGTTAGAAAGATAGTTAGAAAGAAAGTTAGAAAGATACTCAGTTTTTAATATAAGTAGATAATGAAGAGTGAATGGGAGGAGAAAGAGAATAGTCTATTTGTCAGCTCAATCCGTTCCAGCTCAGAAAATTTTCAAATTTTAAAATCAATAAAAGTCAATAAACATCTGAATCTAAGGATGGATAAAACAGAAATTTATGGAAATTGTATGATATCTTTGCAGAATATAATATGAATGTGAGTTGTAAATTTTCAAACAATATTAATAAAAAATATTAATAATAGTAATAGTGAAAATGTGTAAGGAATTGTTTAAAAAATTTAACACTTGAAGTTTTGTCTTTTCGTTAAGGTTAGTGACATCTTATATTTTATTTACTTAACTTTGTAGGTAAGAGATTTTGTATGATTTATACTAAGAGTCAAAACATTGGTAATCTAAGTCGTTTTTTAATATGTATAAAGCTGAATTTTTCAAATAAATGGGAAATCTTTTAAAGTTTCATTTTAGTGACACAGATTGACACTATAGCAGTTGGACCAAAAGCTATAGAGTCTTTGGTTGGACCGTGTATGAGCCTCCACTGGGCAATTCCATTTTAATAAAAAGCATTAACTGCTGCACAAAATAGCCAGTAAAGACTCCAAATATGTTGGATCCATGTTTCGCCGCATGAATTTAATTAGAATCAAGATTAAAAGATCTTCAAAAATATTTAAAAGCTGAGAAGCAAAGAAATGATAAATCATTTCGCTCTTTAGTGTGTATCGGATTTTCTATTTGGTATTTGAGATTGAACCAAAGGATGTACTCATGGTAGACTACAGTGGTGCACCCACAGGGGGAGATAAGGGCTTAAGCCCCTCCCAGAAGCATAAAGATGAATCCCCTTGACTAAACCAAACTGCATAAAATGCGTTTTATAGATTTGATTTTTGAAAATTTCAGAGAGTGATTTTGCAATTTGATTTTGGATATTCCTCAACCCTTTTCTTAATTTCACCAAAAATAATTGCTGTTTTTATTTTAGGACTTCAAGTTCGAAAAGTTTCCGAAGGAGGGCCACTTAGCCCCTCCCAGGAAGCAATCCTGGTACCACTGTTTATCTGGGGTTCGACTTACTCTGTGGTCAATTGAAATAATTTCTCGTATGAAATACACATAATATATTATACTATTTTGATTGAATCAAAACCGAATCTGTAATCATTGAGCAGTCATTGACAGTCATCAGTGAGAACATTTATGATCTTTGGTACAATTACTTGTCTGGGGTCCGACAGTTCACTGTGTGGTCGATAAAAATAATTCTTCCAATGAAGAGGCTGAACCAAAGATTGAATATACACTCATTAAGGACTCCGTACTCATTGACATTCATCAATGAGAGCATATTTGTCACTTGGTAAAAACTGCTTAGCTTGGGCCCAACAGTTCACTCTGTGATGAATCAAAATAATTTCTCGTAGAGGTTGAACCAAGAGTTTGAACCAAAGAACAAATCTCTACTTATTGAAGACTCAGTACTCATTGACAGTCATCAATGAGAACAGACTTGATCCCTGGTACAACTGCTTATCTGGGTCCTGGTTAATTAAGATAATTTCTCTTTTGGAGAGGTTGAACCAAAGCATGAATCTTTGCTCATTGACTACCCAGTACTCATTGATACTCATCAATGAAAAAAGATTTGCTGTTTGATAAAAAACAAAACACTGATTAGCTGGAGTACAAAAGTTCACTTTGTGGGCAATCACAACAATTTCTGCTATGAGGTTTACATTACCAGCAAGAGCTTTACACAGATTTTAAGTTTGTGGAAGACATTCAAGACTTTTAATTCGGAGTCACAGCATAGAAATAATAAAGCTGGATTATTTCGTTTGACATTTTATATCAAGGAATAATCAAGGCCAGTCACAAGAAGTCGCTCGTGATTGATTCTCCTTCTCGTGTCTGTTCCTTCCGCGCCCCTCTTTTTCCAAACTAATCGACCCCCTTCACGCACAACACCACTATTACTCCACACCCGGGCCAGGTGTTAAACTATCGAACCTTCGGGGTCAAACTGATGAGACTGTTACCTCCCCTGTCTTGGGAAAAAAGGGAGGGAGAAGCAAGAAACAAGAAAAAAAAAAAGAGGCAATGAAATGAAAATTCGGCTTTTGTTTGAGCTCTCTCGAGGGGTGTTATTTTTCTCACCTCTGCCAGCAAATATTAGCCCCAAATGGTGTCAGGGGACAGGAAACGGCAATAATTATGCCCTCGCATCCTACAAACAAGTCATTTGGGGGCATCTCGCTCTCTTTGTTTTGCAGCGCAGAATGATAATCTGCCAATCGTGCCTCCCTTTTGACCATCCAACATTTGCTTCTTGATGGTTACGACCGGGACATTTTGTGGTCTTCTTGATGGCAGATGGGGGAATTAACGAACAAGGAGCGATCGTTTGGAGCATTAATATCTCTGGCATTAATGACGTGTGAAGTGTGCGTACGGTGTCGTCGAGGAAATGCTGTTGAGGACGACAATGTCCCATTCGAGAGAGTCGTGGTTACGCATACGCAATGGGGCATTTGAGGACCATAGGAAGGACATTGAGTTCGCCAATTCATTTTTCATGCAAGTAAAATTTATTCAGATGGCAGTTTTAGATTCGAGTGTGTTTTATTCTGAACTCGTTAATAATGTGGTCGAATCGCACTGAAATGATGCTGGGATCCATTAGATTTTGTTATGTCCTTCTGATGAGACAGAATGCAAATTTTTTTGGATCCAAGAAAATTTAAGGTACCCGAAATCTAAAATCATATTATTGTTGGACTGGTAAAAAAGTGCTTTTCTTCCTGACTTGCCAATGTGAAACTTATGGATGCATAAGTAGGGATCTCAAAAAAAAAAAAAGATAAAAACAGAAATAATTCAGATTGATCGTTACAAAAAGAAATGAGCTACTTATACCTTTCTTCTTATGGTTCAGGGACTATTTTGAAACTTCTTGCCTGTTTCAGGTTTTTAGCCTACCTAAGTATTACAATGAAAAAAAAAAAAAAATAGAAGAGGTAACTCCTACTTTTTAACCGACTTCAAAAAAGGAGGAGGTTCTCAATTCAAAGCGTGTACTTTTTTTTTTTTTTTGTTCGCACATAACATCTGATCTACTGAACCGATTTGAACGATTTTTTTTTAATCGATAGGAGATGGTGTAACTTAGGTACCATGTAGTCATATGACGATATTTGTTCACTAGAAAAAAAGTTATGATCGAAAAACTAACATTTCATGGTCATTTAAAACAATATGTGCTATTGTAAATCCGTAACTCACTGAGCGACCCGATGGTCATGTGGTTATACGTGTCAGGTTGAAGTTCCTGATGGAACGAGATCGAGCCCAGGTCTGCAAGGATTTTTTTGAACATCTGCATGTTTTTTCTTTTTGAATGATTTAATGATTGCAATGTCCTTGTGCAGGTACATCCCCCCATGGGGATCTACCCCGTATTTTTTTATAGTACAAAATGACAGTTTTGGTCGGATCTTTGTCAAAATTGGCAATGGGGTCCTGCGATGCTGTAGAATTTTCTTATGGACGTTTGCGCCATTTTTGGGGGCTTTGAATCGATTGTGGCAATAAATGGTTTTTGATTTGCGGCACTTATATTATTTTTTCAAGAATTATATACACAATCAATTATGTTAATTTTTGTACCTTTATAAAATTCTGTATTTTATACCTTGCATTTACGTCAAATTCAAGAAATCGAAAAACTAAAATTTCATGTTATTTAAAACAATATGTGCTATCGTAAATCCTTACTGCAATAAGCGACCCGATGGTCAAGTGGTTAAACGCGTCGGGTTGAAGTTCCTGATAGAATGAGATCGAGTACAGGTCTGCAAGGATTTTTTTGAACAGCTGCATGGTTTTTTAACTATATTTTGATTATTTTAAGTGCATTTACACTAAAAAGAATGAAATAAAATATTTTTGGAAAAAAAATAGAACCGACTTCAGTTGGAAATTGCTCTAAAAAGTAAAAAATAATTTTTTTCTTTGAACACCATCGAAACTACTTTTAAACATAAGTTTTGAAGTCAGCGCAAAAACAATGTATAGATTCATACGCAACTACAATTCAACTATAAATATAAATTTTAATGGATTCATTTCATTGATTACCACACATTCGTGTAATGGTACAAATATTCTGCTTTTAATTTTCAATGGTTTCTCTGAAAAAATGTTGGCAAAATATGGTTAAATATCATTTTACCTATCGTTTTTGCGCCGACTTCAAAACTTATGTTTAAAAGTAGTTTCGATGGTGTTCAAAGAAAAAAATTATTTTTTACTTTTTAGAGCAATTTCCAACTGAAGTCGGTTCTATTTTTTTTCCAAAAATATTTTATACAGCTATACTCTTCATATATAAACTGTAGTAGTTAGTTTTCGTTTACTGACAATATTAAACAAAGTGGGGTCTTTGAACGAGCAATTTTTGCTCCTTGGGTTAAAGATCTTAGGAAATAAAGAGGGGGACGGGAGGGGAGGGGCATTATAAATGGTATTAAAAAATAATCCGCCTTAACCTATACATCAGAGACACTGAGTCTGATAATAAGGGGTGATAAAACCTTTTCGATCTTTCAAAGGACTTTTCTATTAACCTACGACAAAATTATGTTCAACTGCGACATGAGATCTTTGTGTAAACTTACGGAAGATATGGAATTGTCCTATCAGTTTAAATATCCTGTTTTCCCTAGTTCCAATGGGTAACAAGAAATGCCCTCGGATAACAGATTAACTGTCATCATTATTTCCTGTCTTTTTTATGTTTTGCATTCGGTATTTTTATTGATGTAGAGTAGTCTGAAATATACATGCGGTTGGAAACAAACTTTCAAAGAAAAGGGCTTATATCACAGAAGTAAGTTTGATACTCTGGTTTTATGCTGAAAAATCTGTAAAAATATTCTGAAACACTCATAGAAAAAACAATAGTTTTGCTGATTTTTTTTTTTTAGATTTTAGCGGGGATTTTAGCCCGCTAAATCTCACAACTTACTCCAAATGCTCATGCGTTTGAACTTTGCACCTCTGTAGTCCCTCAGAAGAATGTTAACGGTAAATATAATGTTAGCTTCCCCTCCAAATATAAATAATGACTCTGAAACTGTCGGAAAAAAAGAATGGGGACCCCATTTGCGAAAGTGTCGCGTGATGATAGGAAACTGGTCAAATTTCAATAATTAGGTCGTTTTACGTATAGGAATTAGCAAGAATAGTATCAGAAGCATTTTGAAGTTTATTTATTTATTTTGCCGTGCAGGGGGTAAGTTGGACACAACTGTAAAATAACGAGTCAAAGTTATTGCAAAATAAAAAACACAGTACCATTACAGTAACCGCCACTAATAAAATCAGCTGCTTTTAAAAATCAAATCTGCAGGAACCGAATAATTACAATATCAAAACATGTTAAAACTTTCCTTTAATATAATCAGTATTGCCGTTTTATCAAATCAAGTTTTTGGAAAGCGTATGTTCATAGTTTGAAAACGAAAGTTATAATGATGTTGAAAATTGCCGCAGACATTGTAAATTCAAAAGTTGTGTAGCACCAAGAAGTGGAAGAGTCATGGAGGATGAAGAAATGCATGCCAAATTTGCACTCTTCAATGTATATACGATTTCCGTTAATCAAATATCTATACGCTAGTATTTTAAGATCCATCTGCAAATAAAAATGTAAATTTTATTTAGCTTTCTGTATTTTGAAACTTTTAAGACTACATAGAAATACAGTAATTCATTTATTTTTCAGATAATTGATCTTTAAAAACTTTTTCTTCAAGCGTATAGGTATGCCTGTTTATAAAATCAGCCGCTTTATAAAATCAAATGTCCTCAGGACAAAAGTGATTTTAATAAGCGGCGGGAACTGTACTAGTGAAATATTTCTCAAAATATGCTTTTATGGACATAATTCGTGTTGCAATCACAGATTTACTAGTGATTCACAGATGAGAGAGAAAAACAAGTGAGAGTTTGAAAAACTTCTTCTCCGGGAACATATCGTACCCTTGCTACAAAAGTGCCACAATTCAAAAAACTACGTTTTCCAGGAATTGCAAAAAACTGTTCCCGGGCTGACTAGGCACAGTTTAGTATTTTTGAATTTGTCAATATGAAGACCGATACATCTTAAACTATGATCGTTCGTTACGCACGTTACTCTACGACGGCTGGACGACAACTCAAGATGTGGCCTTTCCGGGGAAGGGGTCCTATGCATCTTGATAACAACAAAACGCCTAACTGACCTTCTGGCGGCTGATTTTTCAATGCAACTTCTGGCTCTTTTGAAGATTGGTAGAGACGTGTAAACTACGTCTAATGACGGTCATAACTCAAAAATGACAATTTTTGAGTTGTGGCACTTTTGTAGCAAGGGTGCAATATGTGAAAGTGTAAATTACAATAGAAGAAAATAAAAATCTCTTTTTCCCACGAAGAGTGAAGATTATTAAAATACAAATTACAGATACAGCAAATAAAAATCAGAAGAAATGGAACCCTACCCTCTTCACCCCCCCCCTCCACCAAAAAAATCTAAAATATGCTTTATACAATTAAAACAAAGAATAAAAACAGTATTTAAAAACGCATTACATTTGCACTTAGGAAAAATAAAGAGTCCCTGATCGAAATTGAATTTTGCATTCCACGCGCGCAAAACATAACGTGAAAAAAAAAATGCGGCAAATATAACTTATATCAGTTAAATAATTTTTTGCTATTCATGAAGGGAGAAAAAAACGTGTAAAGAAATTCCAAACAAGCGAAAACTTTGTAGATTATGACAAAGATTTATTCCTAAATGATGGTTGAACAAAGCTAATCTATCCAGGCGACAAGCACGCAAAAAAGGAAAGGAAGCCTTGGGAAAACAAAATGCCCTCTGGCACAAGGGACTCGGCTACAGAATATTAGTACACAATTAGCGGTTGTAATAACTACTTAGAAAGGCGAGACAAAAAGACAAAAACAAACACATACTTCAAAAAAGGTGCCGAAATATTTGCATTTTCCGAGTGTTGGCACAATCACGAATGCTGCTTAGTTGCCCTCATCCCCCCTCCCCTCAGAGCCAACAATGCCAGGTGCGATTTGTAAACGGACATCCGATGATGTATCGATAGAGTTTGTGTGGTTAATTGCCGAGCGGCAATCGATACTCGCAGCGAATTTTAATCAATAACTGCTTGTTTGCGACACTCGGAACGAAAATAAATTAATTGGTGAACGGGCGATGAAGCGCTCGAGTGTCGGTTTTTCCCGAAGATCTTCGGATCTGTTTGGACTGCTAATGATTATAATAAGATGCAAAACGAATGTGTGATGTAATTATGTACAAACCATTTTGTTTTGACTAGTGCTTTGTTTTTCTTGTTTTATCATCGCATTATTAGATAAGGAGTCTATAAATGGAATATTAAACAGCGAAAACTTTTTAGAGTGAAAATAGCTCCAAATATTTACTAAACCCAATTCAATTACCCAAAAGGCTCAGGAAGCTTGAATTTCCTCTCAGAATTTTCAAGGACTCAATGAAAAAAAAAAGGAAGTTGAAAATTCCAGTTTTTACTTTTAAATGTATTTTTAATTAATTAATTTATTTATTTTTGTATTTCCATTATATATAAACGGTTCAATAAAAGGTTTTGGAAGAATTTTAAAAAGTGATGACATATTTCACAGAATTTGGTTACAGACGATTCTCAAATGTGGGCATCGGTCCTTGAAACAACATATTTTTATATCATTTAACTAATTTTATAGAATGATAAATGATATCCCAACTTAGGCACCCCCCTTAGGCACACACCCTTATTTGCCACGAGTTGGCCCTGCGAACATGTGTAATAGGGTGGATTGAAAAAAACAAAAGTGCGAAATTTTAAATGCGTATAGGTGGGAAAGTTACCGATTTTTCAACAAAATGGCAAAAAAACGAATGATAAAATGTGATGCCTCGTATTTGAAACTACGAATGGCAAAAATTTAACTCTAGGAAGTCTTGAATTCGGTTTCTGCTCTTCTGCTGATCTTGAGTAGGATAAAGTAAAGAAAAATTATGTAACACTTCATCTAAAATGCTGTGCCACTTCAACTATCACTCCTTAAAACTAAAAACACCATCAAACCTGTGGTTTTGATTTCAATATTTATGAATATCCTTGAATTCATAAGGTGTGTCATGTCTCTCTATGTATTGGGGGGTCAAGTCTCCCTAGACCTAGGGACACTTGACCCGAATATAGACTTTTGGCATATAATTTTTTTGAAACATTTCTACTGCGATTTATGCAGTTATTTTTAGTCACAATATTGTACAAAATACCATAGTATTTACATATATTTTTTATTGAGCTTTAACTATTACACAAAAAATTTAAAAATGGAAAACCAAAAGTTGGGTCAAGTCTCGTAAGTTTCCCCTATAGGTAAATACTCGTTATAGGGTTTTGATGATCCGGTGATAACGGAAGCATCTAATACAAATATGGTTACGCATAACTTAAAAGGCGATACAAAAGTAAGGCACTTTGCACAAAATAGTAAACTGAAAACTTAGATATTTTCATTTATTTCACGTGATTAGTGAATTTATTAGTAAGTTATAATTAAAAGACACTTAAATTTTAGTATAGCAAGTATCAAAAATTTGTTGTTTCACAACATTTTACCCTATATTTAACAGAATTTATAGGATTTATTAACACTTTAGTTTCAAGGGAGTTTACTCCTGCAACTACTTATTAATAAGCTGCGGCAAATACTTGTTAATCAACACTTGTTTGAAAATGGGAGGAATAAGAATTAGCTTTTACATATTCACCATCTTGGCGGCAACCCAGAATATATTCGAGCTAGTCAAAATAATTTATTATTAGTGGACGTGCTTTGCCAGTCAAGAAAGTTAACTGTAGTATCGACAAAGCAAAGGGTTACATTGCCTTTTTGGAATGTATATGAAATTATTTGAGTTGGGGAAGAAACAAACACGTTTATTCACAGCTTTAGTGCATTTGAAAGGCCTATATCTATAAGATATATCCAGTTTCAACGTAAACAAACTACATTTTTGCCCAAACCAACTACGTTGCCCGACGTCTCACGGTCTACCTCGAAAACAACAGTTGTGTCAAGGGGCACATGTTCAACAAGTAGGCTTAGCTAAAACGAAAAAAATAAAATTTCCCACCACCGTGCAGAAAAGAGCAATTTTATGGTTAAAAATTTAAATTTAGACCTCTTTAGATTTTTTTTAAAAATTTAATTTCAAAAATTTTATCATTGTCATTAATAGATTTACGCATTCCGTTTCGCTGATTGAATAATAAAAACCCTCTATGGGGGGCGGGGGTCTCCCCCTTAAAATGTTTTCCCTTTGAAGTCCCACATATATGTGTAATTTCTTAGGCAATAAAACAATTGCTTATTACATTGCTACTTTTGAAATGAAATATGGAGCGGTCATGTTTGCCCAATCCACACAACGGCTAATTTTATTCTACAGAATGGGTCACTATTTGTTTCTTTTTTGAAACTAGCACTGAAATGTAACTATTAGTAAATCAAAGTAAATATTTAAAAAAATTGTAACAGATTCAGAGGATGTTTTGTTAAGATTGAGAAATCAAAATCGGATGACCAAAAGTGTGATTTTTAAGTGAAAAATAAACTTCATTAAAAAAATAAAAAAAAATATTAGAAAAATGTGTTTTGGTTAACAAATCGCACAATTAAAGCACTTTTACTGGATCGGAAAATTTTATATTTTTGCTCCAAATAATTTGCATATACTGTCGGTCCCGCCTATACGAATACCTGTTAGTTCCAAGAAATATTATTCGTTTAAGCGGGTTATTTGTTTAAGCGGGGATTTTTAACATTGCGTCTATGGCATGGGAAATATTCGGTTCCGAGATATTTTATTCGAAAAACGGGATATTCCTTCATCTGTACCCGATTAAGCGGGGCCGACCGTATGTAAAAATATAAGAATATTTTTGTCAAATTCTACCACTCGTAAACGCGAAATCACCCAATTGCGATAATATTCACCATATAACCAATTCTGTGTGCATCGGCAAACAAAAAAAAAAAAAAAAAGAACAAAAAGAGTACATGCCTGTCCAGTCCTCAGTTCCTCCCATAAAAGAATGGCTACTTTGTTTCCAAATTTTATTTACGTATATCGAACAGATAGATTCCCGCAATTTCCTGCCATCACTTTTCAGTGCAGTCGACTCGGAAAAAGCAACGGAAGGAAACTTCCTAATGGGAAGATCGTTTGATTAGAAGGGATTTATAGCTGTTCGGGAAGAGATTCTTCTGGCCGATATGTCGCCCACCAAAATAACGAGCCTCCTAAACCACCTGTGTGAGAAACACCCGTTCGGGACTTTTAAAATCACGGCACGTCTGGTGGCCTGGACAAATTTATACAAAATCCTCGGCTTTCTGCGGGAGTCCACTTGATTTTGTCAAACTGGGTGTCGTTTGGTAATCAGAAGGTGGTTTGAGACCCTGATGTTGTATGGTAGAGTATGCTGCGTCAGGACGTACAATGGTATCAGGAAGATTCACTAGTTGAATAATGTTTCAGTTGATATTTTACTCATTATTTACATTTGATTTGAGATGCTTCATTATCAAGAGCTTTCAGATCCTACGCTTCCCAATGAACAGTTCAGTTGATATTTTACTACCTACTTCCTATTCACAATTGATTTGAGAAGCTACATTGTCAGCAGCTTTTAGAGCTTTCCCTTGTTGATATTTTGCTACTTATTATTTACATTTGATATAAGATTCAACTGAATAATTAGTTTTCATTTGTTATTGAACATTTCAGTCGATATTATCATTATTGCATTTGATTTGAATTGTAACATTATTAAGAGTTTTCTCTTAGGCAGGAATTCAAGTGAAACAAGGACGATCGCAACTCACCAATGCAATCGCTAATTCCCAAATTTGGACACGTTGCAATCGCTACAAGATGCGATTCTAATGTAATTCGACTTCCAGTAGCGATTGCAATTTGCGATCGCCTCGTAGCGATTGCAATGGTGTTTCACTTGAATTCCTGCCTTAGTAATAAACATTTCAGGTGGTATTTTAATTATTATTTACAGCTGATATAAAACTGGCAACATATTCATTGGAAAAATAAAATAGGGAAAGAAAACTTTAACAGTTTGTTGCAATGATAAAATTTCATTGCACTTAAAAGTGAATAGCTATCTCCCCTCCCCCTCGCATCGATTCTGCCGTGCGACACGAGTTGATTCTCAATATTGAACTTCGTTTTCTGCACTTATTAGCTCTACGAACACGCTAATATACGGGTATTATTTCAATGAAAGTGTATATATTTCTTAAAACTCTCATCGAAGAGATTGTTCAATAAGTGTTTGTGAGTTGTGAACATTTCGGTAGAGGTTCGCAATTCGGCAAAATTCGAAATCCTTAATGGCGATAGATCGGCATCCATGTTTTTACCAAGTCAGCACCGGCCGCAGACGCTGATGGGTAAATTTTTCAACCATCGGTGCCAATGAATCGGTTGAGCCTGACTTGATATCGTAAAAAATAGACTAAAGAAGGAGACGTAGATACTACGTATACGCAAAAGGATTGCTATGACTCCCCCCCCCCGGCCTCCATAGGAAGTTTTGGCTGCGCTAGTGCATGTACCCGATAGGTCCTGTTGATTAAAAAAAATTTTAAGTTCAACTCTCCGCGAACGAAAGCATTTGAGGCATACATTTTGAGGCATTCGTTCTGTCTTTTCACTTTATTCTTGATTTGCTGGAGAAAACAGCGAAAAACGATCACTACCGACTGCATATTGGGCTACTGTATTGGGACTGCATTTGTATTAATTATTTTATTGATTTGAAAAGTGATGCACAGACTATGACCTGTGGTCCACAAGCAACTCACAAAGTTGACCTATGTGACCCGTTGTTTTGTTCAGTGTTATATGCAAATCAAAAACTACGATCAGTCCATGAGAGTTACACAAAATTCGAACCATTTTTATTCATTCTCAAGCATTTTTCACCAAAAATGATAACTTAAAACTGATGACGCACAGACTAAGATTTTATAACATTGTCATCAATGAAGGCTTGATCAAACCGAAGAAAGACTATGATTTAATCCGAGCGAATGCCCATTCGGCTGTCACTGAAAGTTTACTGCGTGTTACTATTACATAATAGAATTAAATGACTGGTTATTATCGGCTGATATGCATGTCACTTGAAAAGAGAAAGCCACTTCCACAAAAGCAAAACAATAAAAATTGCGCAACTTGTAACCTTCTTCGTCTTTTTTTTTTTTTTGGCTTAAGTCGCAATCCTACGCTTGTTACAGTACAAATGCTAGACTCAAAAAGCATGACTCCTTATCTGAGCACTCAGACGCTGACAGCTTAAGTGACTTTGTGGTTATTTAGTAGCCAGATACCATCGCCGGCTAACAAGACGCTAAGGCAAGATGAAATAATAACAATCATCCGTAACTTTCAGCAGCAAATATTTCAGTCAGGTAGCCCCGATGAATGGGGTAAGAAGAGCCAATACCACGCGATTTTTATCAGGCAGGAAATTATTGAATTATTAGCACCCATTTTCGACCGGATACAAGTCCTCTTCTTTCTGCTGGAAAAGCGTTACACACAGATGCGCAGCAGGGACAGCGAAATTTATGGGACGATTTTTAACACGTAATATTTGTCTTCTGCTTGTCAACGGACTTCATCGTCTGGGTTGAGGTGTATAAACAACAGACCCAACGATACGAGAAATGCAATTGTGATATAATGTTTCCGTTTAAGGTGGATTGCTTCTGTTGCCGCAACCGTGACACATTTGCCACTAATGTGCTGTTAGATGTGATTGCTCACTTTTGACCGCAAAGGACAAAAATCAATGGACGCTTTTTCCTATTGTTTTTACGGTAAGAGGTTTATATTTTGGAATGCATTTATGTCATAGTACTGCTAAATTCCTCGCTTAATTTAGTCAGGGGAGAATTTAGAGCTTCTACATTAGTTCAGCTAGTTTTTACATGAGCTCAGTATAGTCATGTTTCAGTTATACTTAGTTGAACTGCTTTAAGTTGATCTAAATAAGATATTTGAATTAAAATGAGTTGAAAAATTCAATTGAGTTAAAAAAAAAAGTAATCGAGTTGATTTAAATAAATGAAATTGTGTTTACTGGAATGTATTCTTTTGAATAAAAACTGTAGTCCACTTAAAAAAAAAAAAAAAAAAATAAAAATAAAAACGAACATAGTACAAGTATTTATGCATATTTACTAGCAGAACCGGGTATAATTTATCTGTTAAATAAAATCTAAGTTTTAGAACGAAATTCCGATGAAAGTGAGTGGTATTTTAAACTCTCTGTTAATGTAAACTTTGCTATAGAGCAGCAGTCCGCGTTCCGGATCAGAAGAGCTAATGCTCAAAAACTGGACAGCAAAATATTTCAAACGTTTACATTACCCAAATAAATTATTTGAAGATTTTTTTTAAGCCGGCAGCAATATCTATGGGCATTACTTTTATTACTGAGTGTCTGATTTGAATTTTTAATGGTTAGTGTAGATATGAGGATTTTTCTGTACCTCGTGAAAAATGTTCATCAGTATTCGACCCAACTAAAATTACCTTCCGACCCTTGCTGTAAATAATCAACAAATGTTCTCTACCTAAAACCATCAAATCTGTACCTCAGAACCAGACTAACGTAAGTCCATTCTCGTCATTTTTCAGTAGAGGGGAAAAACGATGTATTCGACAATCGTTTTTCCCCTCTACCGAAAAATGACGAAAATGGACTTACGTTAGTCTGGTTCTGAGGTACAGAAATTGGAAACGTAATTATCATGGATACAGAGCTTTACGGATCTCGTTTCAGTATACGTTGAGCCAATTGACGAGCAAAAGAAGTCACTAAATTTCATAAGAAATGCAATGCTACAACTTTTCCTCACAATTTGATTCTCAGCTGAGAAATGTCTGGATAATTAATGACATCACTTACTTTCAATCTTCAATTAAAAAGTTATTTGTAATGATTTCGTTTTTCCACTGAGCTTCGATAAAACGGGATTCTACTATATTTATAGAATTGTGACGTTTCTACGTCCCTAGGCTTGCTGTGGACGTAGCACGAGAAGAAGGCAGAAGTATTGAAGAAGGCAGAAGTATTGAAGAAGGCAGAAGTATTGAAGCTCACTGATGGCGGAACTATTTCCACCCCTAATTGATACTATTTTGTCAAATGCAAAGGCATTTTTACCTCAGTCCTCAGAGTAAAGAAGAGTAATGAGTAACGTGCTGTGGACGTTTCGTATTCGTATTACGAAAGTAACGCATTTGGCTGGAATCCAAGAGCGATAGGATGAAGTCCTGGAGTAATGTATTTTTATTAGAGTCAAAAAGTAATACATTCAAATCATCATTTGTATAATTTTTTTTTAAGCAATGAAAAAGTGCTAGGTTTTCTTTTTGGACTTCAGACGTCGCTTAGTCTCTCTTTCAGATTAGCAGTCTACCAAAGTGACTCACCAGCCGCGTCCATGCCTTCACCATGCGGTACAAGATTGCGGACCCAGTGTTGCTGCACCCGCTCCTGCTGGTGCGCCCCCTCTGTCCTTCAGGTTCACCTCTGATCCTTGG
Source organism: Uloborus plumipes (assembly GCA_038373865.1). Lineage (NCBI taxonomy): Eukaryota > Metazoa > Arthropoda > Arachnida > Araneae > Uloboridae > Uloborus > Uloborus plumipes. Next base: position 52,325 of record JAXGGA010003429.1, read on the forward strand.
CAGGGCAGGTGGAGCAGATGATGGTGGACCTACACACAGACACACACGACCACTTACACTCACACATGCCAACAGACACACGTATAAGGGCGATTCTCCGTAAACTCGTCATTTTTCACACGAAATCTGTCCGGGCATGGTTTTTTGAAATGTTGGTATAATTATAATAATACAGTTCAGAAAATGAATCTATTACTTTGGTTTGAAAGAGGGCCAATTGAAGCTTGTGCTTTTCTGATAAATTGTGATAGGAGGTAAGTCCCCCGCCTGGTATAACTAGGCAGGGGACTGTGCCAGGTGACTGTATTTTTACTCTGTTGCGTAATATCGGCAAAACTATTGGAACATAATTAGTTACGAGACTGCCTATAAATGTAGGCACAAATCGTGGACATAATAACTAATTCATAATAATAACTAATTTCATAATTAAACCAATTGACATGTAGAAAATCCCTTCCCAGAGGACTGTTTTCGCAACGACCCCGATGCATACTTTCATCACAAAAGTGGCTCTCAAACTAAACAAAGTATCGTTTAAACACCGTTCTCAGCAATTTCAGCAAATTCACACTGATCGCTTTAAACTTCATGTCAAAAATCATTTGCAAGAATAACAGATTTTTTCTATTGGAGCTTTGAATTTGTCTCAGGGGACTGTTTGAAAAATCTCCGGACAGAATTTACATGACAATTTTAAGTTTTAGAAATACGTAATTAGACCTTATATCATGAAAAAAATATAGCTGCATTATTCTATTTTTAGATATTAATTGCCAAATTTATGTAGTGTTGATAGGATTTTTGGAATATTACCTTGAAGTGTTAGACAATACGATTGGGACAGCCAGGGGACTGTGTTTTTAGCACTTAGATAATTTCTAGAAAAAAAAATTAAATTGTTATCGCTCCAAATACAATTGGGCCACAAAGTATTAATGCTTTACTTGTATTAAGAGCGATAATTACTTTATTACACTTTATTATTTTTAAAATACTCGGTCCGGATAGCAAATTACCAGTTTACAGAGAATCGCCCATAAATTCACGTGCCTATCGCAATTCGCCATTGCGAAAAACATAATTTAAATTCAATTTGTCGAAATTTAAATAATCGTTTCTTCCGGTGTGGGTGAGCTCCAACTAGCAGGGGCAAAACCCCCTAGTCATATAAAATAATTTCAAGTAACAATAATAAATTCAACCATTTCACAATATGACTTGTTCAGTTCCAACAATTACAACGAACTTGTGAAAGAAGCAATGATTTCAATAATTAATCATAATTACAAAAAGTTTAAAACAAAAAAATCTACTTCAAATCATACATGTAAACATTGGTATTCTAAAAACCCAAAAATATTAACATACCATAAATTTGTTTACTCGATTTGATTTTGGAATAAAGTGAAGAATAAAGATTTGTATAAGGATAAAAAAAAAGTACTTCTATAGTGAGGGGAAAAAAAACTTTTATGCTTAACTGTATTTGACTTCTAAAATGTAAGTTTTTAGATATTTCCTAGTTATGTGCTTTGTACGCAAACGAAAGTGCTTGTAATTTTAAACAAAACATAGAACTTCTAACTCTTTTTTACGAGTTCCCTATCTTGTTCAAATCTTCTTAATTTTATTCAATAAATATATGCCACCAATGATAAAATTTTAGAGCTTCTGCAGATGTATCTATATAAAGAATTGTTTCGGAAACTTTATAGTACAGATTGTCTTTTAAAATTATGTACTCTGTTAATACTCTGTAATATACTAAAAATAAACGATTCTGAAGAAAATCTGTCGGTGAAAAGGCTTAAGAGCCATTATTTTGAAATTCGGACAAGGTGTGGCAGTAACCATTTTTGATTTTCCTCATTTTTTTATATGTCAAAGTAGGTCATGAGAAATGAACATTCTGCAGTTTGTAGCCCCCCAAAAAAATTTTGTTCGCTCGGTAAAAATTCCCAAAGTTTGATGTTATGCAGAGCTTTTTTGGTAAAACGGCTGAAAAACGTATTTCAGTGAGCTGTAGTTTTTTACAGAAACGCCACCCTATGATTATGTTTACATTTATTGATTGTACAATGTGTAGTTATGAGGACCCCATAGTTATTTGGGTTGGGGTGTGTTGCTTTCTTTAGTTAAGGGGCCGCAAAGTATGGTTTTTAGACCATTTTCGCTCGACTTTGAACTGCGTTATTTCCCCCCTAAAAGCAACCCCCTGAAATTTTTTTAACATATACTGAAAATTTATACTATGAAGAGAATATGTGGCTACGAAAATTGTTTAATATCTCATTGCTTTGAAGAGAAAAAGACTTAGACATTTTTCAAATTTTCAAAATTTGCGGTTTTTTGATCGCATTTAACTCAAAACAGCAACTCTAGGAAGAAAAAGCTTTTATGGATTATGGAACCCACAGATGTGTAGAATAACGTAAAAAAGAAAGTTGCGTGGGGTCTCGTCTCGTTTTCAAGAAAATATTTTTTTTTGTAGCTCATTTTAATGCTTTTTTCTCATAGTAAAATGTGTCCATCAAGTAGGTCAGATCTGCTGAAACTCTAAGTATATAGTAATGACATATTTAAATTTGTATAGGGAAAGAGAAAAAGACTAAAAACACTTAATTTTGTCTAAATTTTTTTTATAATTTTTTAGTTTTTTTTAATTGCAATTAACTCAAAAAAAACGTAAAAAATCCTGAGGACTATTATTGAATGCACATATTTATTAGCTTTTGAAAATATTGGAAAAAAGTAAAATTCGGTGAGGTATTTTTCAGATGTATTTCTAGTGGGAGGTCCACAGTGGACCTCCCGAAAAAAAGTTTCATGATCGAAAAAAAATTTTTGCTGACGATTTCGGCATATTTTGGAAAACTATTGCAAACATTGAGAGTTTTTTTAATCATACATTTTTTCTCACGTGTGCTTGATCATATTCTGTAAAAAATTTTAAGTTTCCAGTGCCCATGGGTATCTTATACTTCTCAAGAAGATGTTTCTTAATTTTGCCAAAGGAATTTTCCCAATTTTTTTCCGAATGATAAAAAATACGATCAAGCCCCACATGTAAAAAAAAATAAATAAAATAGAAAAAATTTTCTATGTTTGCCAGTATTGTTTTCAAAAGTTTGCTGAAATCTTCAGAAAAAATTTTTTCCGAAATATGAAAATTTTTTTCTGGAGGTCCACAGTAATCTCCTTTTGACTTTCCCATTGGGGGAGCCCTCTAAAGATTCCCTCACAGTATTTTACTTTTTTCGAAATATTTTCCAGTCATTGCCAGTTTAGTAAACATGTAAAATTCAATAATTTCCCTCAGGTCAGATCTGCTGAAAACTCTAAGTATATAGTAATGACATATTTTAAAATTTTGTATAGGGAAAAGAGAAAAAAAGGACTAAAAAAAACACTTTAATTTTTTGCCTAAAATTTTTTTATAATTTTTTTAGTTTTTTTTTAATTGCAGTTTAACTCAAAAAAAAACGTGAAATCCTGAGATTATTATTGAATGCACATATTACTAGCTTTAAAATATTGGAAAAAGTAAATTCGGTGAGGTAGCTTCATATGCATTCTAGTGGGAGGTCACAGTGACCTCCCGAAAAATTTCATGATCGAAAAATGTTGCTGATAATTCGGCAAAGTTGGAAACAATACTGCAACATTGAACTATTCTATTTATTTATTTTTTACATGTTATGATTATTTTTTTATATTATATGATACCTGCATATGTGTAAAGCGACGTACAAAATAAAGCGGCCAGGGTCTCTTCTAGTTTTACAGAAAAAAATGTAGCAGATTTTAATACGTTCTCCCGTAGTAAAATGTGTCCAGTATGTAGGTCAGATCTGCTAAAACTTAAAATATATGATAATCATTTATGTATCTGTGTATGGTAATTTTTGAGTGAAAAGTAATAGTGGAAAAGAATCACAGCATTTAATTGTGTCTGAATTTTTAGAACTTTTAGCTTCTTATTGCAATTATATCAAAAAACGATAAATCGTTACTGAGGGAATTATTGAATTTACATGTTACTAGCTGGCAATGACTGGAAATATTCGAAAAAGTAAATACTGTGAGGAATTTTTAGAGGCTCCCCAATGGGAAGTCAAAGGAGGTTACTGTGACCTCCAGAAAAATTTCATATTCGGAAAAATTTTCTGAAGATTCAGCAACTTTAGAAACAATACTGCAACATAGAAATTTTCTATTTATTTATTTTTTACACGTGGGCTTGATCGTATTTTATCATTCGGAAAAATTGGGAAATTCCTTTGGCAAATTAAGAACATCTTCTTGAGAAGTATAAGATACTCATGGGCACTCGAACTTAAATTTTTACAGAATACGATCAAGCACACGTGAGAAAAATGTATCATTAAAAACTCTCAATGTTGCAATAGTTTCCAAATATGCCGAATCGTCAGCAAAATTTTTCGATCATGAAATTTTTCGGAAGGTCACTGTGACCTCCTACTAGAATACATCTGAAAATACCTCACCGAATTTACTTTTTCCAATATTTCAAAGCTAGTAGTATTTGCATTTAATAATAGTCTCAGGATTTCACGTTTTTTGAGTTAATTGCAATTAAAAAACTAAAAATTATTAAAAAATTGACAAAATTAAGTGTTTTTAGTCTTTTTCTCTTTCCTTATACAAATTTAAATATATCTTTACTATATACTTAGAGTTTCAGCAGATTTGACCTACTTGATGGACACATTTTACTATGAGAAAAAAGCATTAAAATGAGCTACAAAAAAAATTATTTTCTTGAAAACGAGACGAGATCCCACGCAACTTTCTTTTTTACGTTATTCTACATATCTGTGGGTTCCATAATCCATAAAAGCTTTTTCTTCCTAGAGTTGCTGTTTTGAGTTGAATGCGATTAAAAAACCGCAAATTTTGAAAATTTGAAAAATGTCTTTTTCTCTTCAAAGCAATAAAATATTAAACAATTTTCGAGCCACATATTCTCTTTATGGTATAAATTTTCAGTATATGTTAAAAAATTTTCAGGGGGTGGCTTTTAGGGGGGAAATAACGCAGTTCAAAGTTGAGCGAAAATGGTCTAAAAACCATACTTTGGGGCCCCTTAACTAAAGAAAGCTACACACCCCAACCCAAATAACTATGGGGTCCTCATAACTACACATTGTACAATCAGTAAATGTAAACATAACCATAGGGTGGCGTTTCTGTAAAAAACTACAGCGCACTGAAATGCGTCTTTCAGCCGTTTTACCAAAAAAGCGCTGCATAACATCAAACTTTGGGAATTTTTACTGAGCGAACAAAATTTTTTTGGGGGGCTACAAACTTCAGAATGTTCATTTCCCATGACCTACTTTGACATATAAAAAAATGAGGAAAATCAAACATGGTCACTGCCAAAATTTCCCTTTTTTGTTCGATTTTCAAAATAATGGCTTTTAACAATAATTTAGAATTCCGTTTAAAATTTCACCAATATTTTTAAGAACACAATTATTTTTCTGGTTAAAATCTTTCAAAAATATTCATCGACAACTAAAATTTTCTAAATTCTGTTATATTTATTTTAAAATGTAAAATTTTAACGAGAAGTACCAAGAAAAATTTGATTGCTAATAAGTCTGACGCTAATGCAAAAACGTAATGCAAACGAAGAAATATTTTAAAGTAATGAAACTCACTTAGCTTGTTACTAAAATCCAAATGTAATCCACAATTTAGTTAGCCAGGAATACATCCATATCCTTAAAATAAGTGAAGCTTAAAAAAATAACATTCCACAATCTGGCATTGTACAATATGCTAAAACGGTTGACAAAACGAAAATGACATGGAAAGACAAACACAACACAAAAAGAAGAATTAAGATCGTTTATAATTCGAAGATAAAATGGCGCGACAGCCAAAATTGTATCAACGCGCATCGCTAGAAATCTATTGTAATTGTCTTAATTGCAATATTGTATTAATCACATAAATAGAAAAAAAAGAAAATAAGAATACTCACCACAAACCATCTCTGCTAACAATATGCTTGTGTTTTGCCTCAAAAGATGTACATGGAACGCAGTGTTCAACTTTTTTTTTTGGTAGTTTTGTAAATCACCTCGAGGTAGCGCATTCAAGCTCAGGAGTTGCGAATATCAAATTGAAAAAATAAATCATTAGACAGTTTACGATATTTAATTTAAAAGTACTGATTATAAAATTATGTTTTCAATATTTATTTTGAACATTAGGCTTCTAACATTCATAAAATAAAATTTGCATTGTTCTTTTCTTAACTCAATGGCAACAAGATAACTAAAACAACATTAGAATGTAATGTGGTTTAAAAAAATAGCGGTCCCAGGAGAAAATAATTTCGGCAAAGAATTTCTCTTTGATTTTCAATTCATTAATGTACTGCAAACAGCATCAGTTCTTTGTCTAGTTTTTTGATGTAAATTCTAATGCTCGGGAATTTATTGAAATTATGTTCTACGTCTCTTTGGTATGTGTTATCCAGTTCAAATATTATGACGACATTTTAATCATTTTAAGTACTTTTGCCTATGAGTAAAAGATATTTCCTAACAAATAGAGTGCATACGATGTTTAATTTTTCAATTCTGATTAGGTAATTATTTTTTCGTTTATTTGACTTTTAGCATTTTAAAAAATATCGTTTTCAACATTATTTTTTTAGATCCATGGCAACGATATAATTAAAAGGGAAAAACGTTAGAATGGAAAGTTCCGCAAGAAAACTACATCCGCCATGAATTCTTCTCCGTTTTTTAATTCAATGAATACCAGTAAATGGTAAGTCTTTTTATTTACTTTTTATTACTGTGATTAATCTATTTTCTACAGTAAATTTTAGTAGTTAAAATCACTTATTATTAAAAAACTCCGCCTTATAGCTGTGGAGTTTTTAAAAGTTTTACTTTAATTTTTCGATTGGAATTTTTCATTGTGAGAATCCAAGATAGCCGTAATGTTCGAAACATAGCAATTCCGGATGAACATTTTTCCATATAACGAATTCTTCTCTATTTTTAATTTATTAATGCACTGTAAATAGTCAATAAGTACTTTATCTATTTTCTGATGTAAATTTAAAGTAGGTTAAAATATTATTTTTTCAATATAATACGTCATAACTGCGGAATTTTGAATTATGATTGATAGGATTGAAATTTATAGGATTTATATTTTTAATTGGAATTTGAATTGTACTAATTGGATTTGTGAATTGTAGGGTAGGCAATGTTATACGTTTATTTTATTCTATAACACGTAATTTATTTTTACAAATTATAATATTTAGATCATTTAGCATTTGAACTTCAATAATTGGACAAGTCATATCGGTTAACAGTGTAGAGAATATAAAATACAAGAAGTGCAGAACTTTCTGGACAGGAAATCTTCTAGGAAATTTAATTTGATTGATTTTGTTCTGTTTATTAATTTTATTTTATTTATTTATTGATTGTACGTACGTTTGGAAATAAAAAGCAAATATTTGTTTAAAAATAAAGGATAAAATCGAAATGGAAGGAAAAAATATTAGGTTTTTAACTTTCTTTTCCCTACTGTATTTAAGTAATCTAATCGATCATAATTTGAAAATCAACTGTTTGATTTGCAAATTCACTCGCCTAAGCATTATTTCGGCTTTCATGGCCAGTGATGAATGATCCAAAAACGTGGTAAAAAAATGCTAATGCATATATGTTCCAACCTATGGATGTATATATACACACAGACTAATTGCACGATTTTTCTTCAATATACTCTTGCCATCATCCTGTAATTAATACGTTTCTTTCATCCTCAATGCTTTTGTTTTTGCGCATTTGTTAGGATGGGCGGCGAAGATTCCAATGTCGTATAGGAAAGCACGTGAATCTGGGTGCAGTTGGGGTCATTAAAGTTAAAAATGTTGGGGCATTAATAAGTCGTGTACTCTTAATTTTTTTGGTATTAATATTCTCCACTTCTCTGAAACAGCACCGGATAAAAATGTTATAAAAAAGAATCTGCCGTCAGGTCTTAATTTAAGCTGTCGTAAAATTAACTTAAACCTTAATGGAGTGGAGAACTTATTGCAGGCGGTATCTGTTTGAAGCACTCTGCTGACCTTCGCCCACAAGGGGCTTTGTTTTTTCGCTCACCTAATATGTATACTTGGTGCACGCTAATTAATGATTAGTGAGAGGTTAAGATGTCATAATCAAGGAATACTTGAATGCCATAGTGGGTTTAGAGCACAATGATGCATGATTTCGTCCTTGAGGGAGAGAGGGGTTACTGTCACGATTTAGGGTAAAATTTTAAAACTTGAATTTGAGTTTAGTATAGATTTATCAACCTTAACTAAGTTCCTATTCATGAGTATCAACCTGCTTGTGAATAATATTTTGTACCAAGATAGAATTGAAGGGGCAAGTGGATGAAGGTGATATGTGACATTTGAATTTCGCCGATTTACGCAAATTCAAACTGATGTGTATTCAATTGTGTTAACTCACAAACACAGTTGAAAGGGCAAGTGAATAAAAGTGATATGTGACAATTTTTTAAATTTCTAGAAAAAGCTTTCAAAAAAAAAATCTATTACCTTATCACCTTCATCCATGGTAAAAAGTAACCCTTTCAAAAATTGTCACATATCACCTTTATCCATTTGCCCTTCCAATGACTTGATGCAACACACACCTTTGCCGACACATTTAAGGAATTAGGGTATAGACCGACCAATGAATGAACACTTCGGCGAATTTTAAACTTCAAAAAATCGTAGTGTCGTTAAAAATGGTAGCATTTGCCATATGACTGTAAAAAAAAAAAACAACTTCAGATGATGTATGTAATTATTTTTAAGAAATTAGGAAATCTATTATTTTTCTACATCAGGTTTTATAGGGGTTAAAACGAAAAAAAGTACCCAAACTCAGTGAATGAACACCCTACCAGTGGACAAATACAGCATTTTCTAATCATTTTCTTACTGTAAATATGTAGAAAGAAGTTACTTTTGTTAATTTAAAAACCTTAATTAAACTTTGAAGTTACTTTTTGTTGTTAAGTTTTAAAATGCTTTTAAAACTTATTGTATAATTTAAATTACTAGGTGTTCATTCCCTGGTCGGTCTATCCTATATCACGTTCGAAAATGAAGTAAAACGTTCCTGCCAAAACTGTTATCACATTTGTCCCTCTTCTTTATGGTACAGCTGTGTGCAACAAACTTAACATGATTTTCAAGGAAAAAAGTAATTTATTATAATGTTAAGAAACTTAATTACAAGCTGAAAGTATAAGAACTAAGTTACCTAAAAGACTGCGATTCAATCAAATTTATGTTTAAAAAAGAAAAAAAAAAAAACACCTGGTTAATTTTTTGAAGAAAAAAAACTGTAATCTTTTCGTTGCTACACGTGCTGTAGGGCATTTTATGTATAAAAAAAAAACAAAGTTACAAAAAAAACTTTAGAAAAGTAGTTGCATTAACGAAATTATTATTCATGCATCAAAGTCAATACTGAGCTCAGGGGCCTATATGTAAAAGAAAGTGACAGAATGTTTGAAAAGAAAATGTTCATTAGAAAGGCCATTTGATGGGGTTTTTTAAACCATAGTTTTATTAAAGAGGATATTCACCCATTTCAAATATTATATTGTAGAATAAGTTTGATTATCTTTCTTTCAGTTGTAAATGCATTAAATAAAATATTGGACAGCGAAAAATTCCGTTCTTTACCTACGACATAAATAAAACATTTTAAGTAAATAATCAGCATCCCCACAACGTATATGGATTATCCAAACTCTTTATGCGGGGAAAAAAATCAGTTTACTTCAATAAAATGAAAAATCGCTTGGACCTTTCTAATATTTACTTCAACTTCGTACGTGTCAGCGTGTTTGCTGTTGATTCCAATGCTGCAAACGATAAGTAAAACTGAGTTTGTTTAGGTCAATTTTTCAAGCTCAATCACTGATTTGAATTCCGTTTGCGTTCCAACTTAGTTTGTAGAACGTGTTGGTTTCAAAGAGGGAAAGTCTTACAAATGTTTCTATTGTTCGCCTCCTTTTCAAAAAGTTGTTTGAAAAAACTTGTATTTAACCAGTTAGCATGTTCGTCATCAATCTTGTGTTCATATCAGCAGTACATCAGGGACGAAGCACTAAGTGCAACTGGTTATTTCTTGTTAGGTGTTACATAAATTGTATTTTAGGAATCACAGTTGAATGATTTTTTGGAATCTAAATTGATTTTGGATTTAATTCTCGCAAAAAACCCTTTTGGTAAAATTTTGTACCCATGCATTCTCCCTCTCTCTCTCTGTTCTGTTAGCGCTTGTCTTTCTCGTGTAAATTTATTTTCTTGCTATAAGTGTCAGCTAATAGGTCAGCTGTCAGCAGCTGATAGTCAGACCTTACCTTGTAACAAGGTCCATAAGCATTTGTGCACCTTAAAACAGGGCGTAATACTTGGAGTGATATTCGAAGTGATATGTAGAAAAATTCATAAATGGTCTAAAATACAACTGGTTCCCTTATACTAATCTTTTTATCTTTATATATATATATATATATATACCGAATGAAATGCAATCTCAAATTGAGCACTATAAAAACTGAGTTCACTGAAAATTCAAATTGAGTACATCAAAATCATGTTTTAATAACCAACAGAAAGGGATGTTAATGCTTTTACTCTAGTATCCGACGCAACTTTTACATTGTTCTACTGTTTTTGTTTTATGCATTTGAATGGATCTGCTTAAATTATTTTTGCAGAACATTTCAGAAGTATATTTCGAACTTTTTAAATACATTAACTGAACCTTTCTTAAAGTGCCTTGGACGAAATTAGTTCTAGTTTGGTACTTCCGGGATTTTTCAAACTTTTGGTTCTGCTAATGCGAAATTTTCAGCTCATAAACTCACCGATATCTTCGTTTTCGCAAAAATTGCGGCTGGTGAAAATAGATGTTTTTGCGGTAATTGAAGAATGTCAAGAAAAATACTTCAGTGATGCTGAGGTTTCTTTTTACCTTGCTTTAAAGCACTAATTAGTTTTAGGTTTCTATGCTTCAAACATTAAGAATAAAGCCTGGCTAATAATAAGTTAAAGTTAAAAACACATAAAAACAAACCAATGGTTGCTGAATATGGCACGTACTAATTCTGAAAACATTATTCGAGCGAAACAATTCATCTTCTCCCATAGATATTCTTTGGGTAAGAATGACAAAATTTAATATTTAGAGCTGCTTTTAACAAATTACGGGGGCGCAATTCAATAAACACCACAAATTCCTTTCATAAAATTTTAAATTGCCCTCTGAAAAAACGAGCAATTAAGTGCAGTTCCCGAGTGTATTGAGCGTGTGAAACGTACTGAAATATTTATACAGCTTTGTGCATCAGAAATCTGAAGATTATCAGGCTGCAATATTAATATTCATTCTCCTTGATTTTATCTCTGAGTTATTAAACATGAGGCAGTGTATAAAAATGCCGCGACGCAGCCGTGCGTTGAAAATCCAGACGACATGTTGTCCTAGGTAGGGATCGGAAGCTCCATTCGGAGCCCTGCGATTGGTGGATTGATGTTCCACGGGCGCGCTCCCGTGATCGCTTTCGTAATGGACTTCGAACTAGTTTGGAATTAATGTCTTTTGGTTAGTTAAGAGCTCATCTCGGATATTGAGGGAAAAACAATTTAAGAGAAATATTATTACAGTGGCTCTGGTCAGAGCGGTCAAGTGCGAAAGTGGAATCGCACTACCTGACCCCCCCCCCTTTAATCTTTCTCTTTTTATGTTCCACATTTTGCTTGAGTTGCTCCGGTCAGTGGCGTGGAGAGACATTTTTCATTTGTGTTTTCAACCAAGCACGTGGATAGACAGATAAATATAAACACTTAAATATGAATAAAGAGATAGATATAGAAAGATAGATACATGCAAATTGATAGGCAAATACAAAGAGATATTAACAGATATATGCATAAACAGATGGGTAAATGGATAGATAAATGTAAATAGGTAGACAGATACAAATTAATATAAATGATGGCTGCATAAATAGATAGACATATAGAAATAATAAAGCTAACTAGACAGATGGATAGATATGCAGAAATGTACAAATAAATGAAATGTAGGCAAATATACTTAGAGCAGGAAATCGCAACACACACATTAAAATTGTTTCTAAAAATAACTTTCTTGTTGTTGCTGAACTGTTATAAATTTTGTTTCTTCATTGGAAGGAATGGAAAGGGTTCTATCCGCGCCCCTCTTTCACTGCTCCACTGGCTCCAGTGGTTATTTTCAAGGCGTCTGAAATTGCGGTTGGAATATTATTAGCGTCTGATTGAAGGTTGGAAAATAAGAGTCATTTATTAAAAGTTTCAAATGATTTCAAAGTAAAATAAAGTAAATTGTATACATATATATATATTTGACAAATTTAAGTTTTCACAATCAAAGATTGCAACCAGGCAAATTACCTCCTGTTCCATAAAGGGTTTTTTTGACTTCATTTCAGTCTATCGTTTCAGACTTTTTATTTATTTATCTTGCTTTTTCTTTTGTCCTTCTGAGTATCCTGCAAGAACATTAGAGTATTATAATGCTTCAACAGTTATTTCATAGGTAATACATGAAGTAATTCTCAAAAATACTTTTTTTTTGTAAAAAGAATGTTCACAACTGTAACAATAATTAATAGATACTGTTAAAAAATTTATTGCTAAAAATATTAAAACCCTATTTCTTTCAGAAGCGACAAAGGAAAATGAATTCATATACAAAAATTTATTAATAAGAAATTCTTCATAGGTTAGGTAGCAATTTAAAGAATACTCAATTGTAGTTACAAACAGTGTCTAATCTATAATATTCGGTATAGTTAAGTTTTAAATTATATGTATAATTTAAAACTATAATTTAAAACTTACTATATAATAATAATATAGTAAGTTTTAAATTGCTCTCTCTCTCTCTCTCCCTTTACATAAATAGACTGATGTTCAAAAAAAAAGAATGTTTAAAAGTTATTAAACATTTAAATAAGTAAAAGGGCAGATCTACATCTCTTACACAGTCGAATCCTAAATATCAACAACAAACGCACGAAACATGAAATTAAGAACTGTTTCCATCATGGAAAGTGAATGACTCAATAAATATTTACATTGTAACATAAATCTAAAGTTGATCGCTTTTTTTTCCCTTACATTCCAGACTGTGAGTCTATTTCAATCTAGTTTTTAATTAATCAATTCTCGAAAAAAAGTTCAATCTCATCAATAAAAAATGTTCATTGGTATTACAAATATATAGTCTATAACGTCAAAGAAACTCCAAAAAGCCTTTCCTCTATAGGGACACCGCTCTCCTTTCACTTGAGCAATGATTCCTTTTGAAGATAACATCAACCGCATAGCGTTAAAGTACGTCCTACAACGTGCTAAAAAACGCCTTGTAAGAAATACGGTTTCTCCGGGGGAGATCTACTAATTACATCTTTGAAAAATAAGGTTAGATATTTTTGAAATGCAGTTTGGGTTACCTGTTCAGCGAACATTGCAAAATGTATTCTTCATTGTAAGAATCTTTTTTTTTTTTTTTTTTTCAATTCATGAAAATACTCTTTGCTGTGTTTTTTAGAGGAGTGAAATTCATTTTGGAGCAGTGAAAATTCGAAGACAATAAAAGCTATAATAGTTGGGAAATGTGGGTAAAATGAAAGAATTAAAATAAACTTATATTTTTCAAAGTGAACAAATTGGAGATTTGTTCTGAAAATTAACGTTCAACAGACTGCAATGAAAAGAACAATGCATTTTATAGTAAAACTTGCATTGAAACATTTTTTTCATTTTTGGAAACAACTCTGTACTATCAAAAAAGAAAGAAAAAGTGGAAAATGTTCACTTTTTTTGCATGAAGCAAAAGTGCAAAATAAAATTATTTTTAATCAATTCAATGAGCAAATAAAAGTAAATGAATACATAATAAAACAATAAACGAATAAATAAATAAATTAATTTAAGAAAAAATACTGAGTGCATAAAAGAGAGAAATTTCGCGTCAACCGAATGAAGTTCGCCGGAATGGCTCGTCATTGCGACGGTAAGTGCGTTATCATTTCAACTTGTGTAATATAGCTACGAGCCGCAAACTTCGACAACGGCTTTAAACATTCCTTAAAAAATAAACCTTACGCTAAATCTTGTTCGAGTAATAATGATTTATCGTTATTTCTGACCAGTTTTGTACCTCTCTACTATTGGCTGCGTGTGGATTTTTTAAGTCAGAATTGCGTTTGCAACCGCAGATTCCTATATGAAATATGAGGCAGTGCAAAGGAATATATCCGCCAAAATTTAAAATTTGAAGATAACTAGTGCCAATGTTAAAAGATCCTCAGATCTGTTATGTGACAAGAAATGGTACTAGCAGCCCTGGTAGGTGTTGATTCATAAAAAAAAAAGTCCCATGAAAGCCGACCTAAAGCCAGATCTTTAACATATTAATGCCCAAGTTTTTTTAAACATTTTTTTTCCAATTTTTATCTGCTTAAAACTCTTACTTGGAATGGTTTACATACATTTTAGGCTTAAAATAGTTCGCCGTTGCCATATTTATTAAGTTATTTAACATCTTGCGTATGGGATATTTTGCAGATATGTATGGGATATTTTGCAGATATGTGAGCAAAATACGACCTTACTTGACTTTACTTGAGCAAAGTAACATTACAGAAGTCACCTCCGATCAATTTTTAGCAAATCATTTTAAAATAGTTCAATTTTATGAAAAATTAGTTCAAAAAAAAAAAAAAATACTTTCTGTGGCTACCCATGCTGGATCGTTGCTTGACTGATTTGTCTGAAAATAGCTGTCAATAATTAAACTCTGACGTCCAAATAGTAGCTCTAACTGGTTTTCTCAAGAAGAATGTCTATTTAACTTGTGAAAAACAACTTTAGTAAAATGATATACCCATTACAGGTTTTTGTATGCAGTAACTAACAAGCCTCCCGTTTTTAGGCTACTTGGATAAATGGGTGAAACGGGTTTTGCTCAAAACTTTAATTTGTTTACATCCTTTTACATCCCTTAGAACGAAACTAACGTCAGTCCAAAAAAGGCAATTTTTACTTTATTACTGCATTGTGTGTAGAATGGTATTTCGCACCCATGAGACCGGTATCCTATGAAAGGAATTCTTTCACACGCAGTTGTATTTAGCAGCGTTGAAAGAGCGAGAGTCCCATATTTTGCATGCATCCACCAACAGTCATTGCCGCCCTTTCTAGAAAAGTAACGAATACGGACGAACGTTAATCTGGTTCTGAGGTACAGATATGATCCTTGCTTGTCACCTTTCTCTCTAACTCCCTTCAAAATTTGGCTACTTATTTCCCGATCATCTTCTACATATTTCGTAGAATGTACGCGATATTATGCTTTTATATCAAGATCATTGAAAATGTGTCGAAGGGGTTTGCTAATTACCATCCGAGATTTTTGAGTTGCGTTTCTTCCATCACGAACTAAATGGCCCTAATGAATGCTCGACCGTATTTTCCGACGAGAGAAGAGGCCACTTATGTGGCATTAGTCAACACCCGCGTCTTTGGATCTGATCATTCATTCAAATTCGTAATCCTTTAATGAGCAGTTGGGGACGGCACTGGGCAGAAATTACAGGGTGTTCAGTTTGAACAGCTGAACGCCCGAGATCTTTTATTCAGTGGAAGCAATCTTGTTCAAAGAAGAATTAGTGGGGAATTAGTATGTAAGTAAGAGAGATTCGCACTTTTTCCCCTTTACTTCCTCTCTAGTCTTTTAACAGATTTAGTCATCTATTTCCTTGCTAATCTGGGTTTCATACGAGCCTCACGAACGGCAATTTCGATCGAAGACATTGAGTCACGATTCCTCGGCGGTCACGAGACTTTTGATTTGTAGAAATGTAGCGCCGCTTTTGCTTGATTAAACTCCCATCGTCTCCAGGAAGATAATGTACGATCAGATAATTCTAATTTCCATGACTATTACTTTACTATTAGGTGGTAAAATCTACATTTCATCAAGTGCTTCGGCAGTATCTAGATACGATAAATCATTTTAACCCTTTGTGCCCTGATGACCTCAGAAGTTCCGCTTACATTAATTTAGTATTATGATCGTAAATGGCTAGAATCACGATGGTATACTTGAAAGTACCATTCTTTGTACTTTGCTGATAGGCCAACAGATGGTATTTGCAAGCTGAAACAGTTTTCTTAAGGGCCCTAATGCGTATTGGGCCTTAGACATCAGTGGCTGTCAAAATTTTTATACTCTGTATATATGTTATTTGATGTATTTTCAACTAAACAAAAGATATATATATATATACAGGGTGTCCACTCCTATCGTGGACCAATAGCTAATTTCTTAACCGTTAGAGATAAGCATATAGTTCATTTATAAAAAAATCTCTAAATTACGAACGGAATTTTGAGTCTATTCAGTGTTTTTCAAAAAATCAAATTTTGAAAGAGTTACGAAATTTAGATTTTTATACAGCCCCCCAGTCCTATCAATCATATTTAGTAAAACCTTCTTGACACTGTAACGTTTAAAACTTAAAAAAAATCACTGTTCTACGACAAAAATTGACCGAGTTATGACGTTTTGAAAAATCAAGATTTTGCATTATTTCATAACGTCATCGAGAGATCGCTTAAGGGACCGTATGCGAAATCCTTCAAAATCTTGATTTTTCAAAACGTCATAACTCGGTCAATTTTTGTCGCAGAAGAGTGATTTTTTTTTAGTGTTAAACGTTACAGTGTCAAGAATGTTTTACTAAATATGATTAATACGACTGGGGAGCTGTATAAAAATTAAACTTCGTAACTCTTTCAAAATTTGATTTTTTTGAAAAACATTTCGTAGCCCAAATTCCTTTCGTAATTTATAGATTTTTTCCTAAATAAACTATATGCTTATCTCTAACGGTTTAGAAATTAGCTATTGGTCCACGATAGGAGTGGACACCCTATATATATATATATATATATATATATATATATATACAGGGTGTCCACTCCAATCGTGGACCAATAGCTAATTTCTAAACCGTTAGAGATAAGCATATAGTTTATTTAGGAAAAAATCTCCAAATTACAAAAGGAATTTTGGGTCTATTCAATGTTTTTCAAAAAATCAAATTTTGAAAGAGTTACGAAATTTAAATTTTTATACAGCCCCCCAGTCCTATCAATCATATTTACTAAAACATTCTTGACACTGCAACGTTTAAAACTAAAAAAAAATCACTCTTCTACCACAAAAATTGACCGAGTTATGACGTTTTGAAAAATCAAGATTTTGAAGGATTTCGCATACGGTCCCTTAAACGATCTCTCGATGACGTCATGAAACAATGCAAAATCTTGATTTTTCAAAACGTCATAACTCGGTCAATTTTTGTGGTAGAAGAGTGATTTTTTTTTAGTTTTAAATGTTACAGTGTCAAGAATGTTTTACTAAATATGATTGATAGGACTGGGGGGCTGTATAAAAATTTTAATTTCGTAACTCTTTCAAAATTTGATTTTTTGAAAAACATTGAATAGACCCAAAATTCCTTTCATAATTTTGAGATTTTTTCCTAAATAAACTATATGCTTATCTCTAACGGTTTAGAAATTAGCTGTTGGTCCACGATTGGAGTGGACACCCTGTATATGTAATACGGAAAACCCTTGCTAAGACTTTTCCATATTAAATTCGGTTATCATACACTGAAGTGACAAAAGTCATGGGATAGCAATATGCAAATTTTCAGATGGCAGTAGCATCGCATAGAACAGGTATAAATGCGCAGTGCTTTTACAGAGCTTTCATTTCTGTTCAAGTTATTCATGTGAAGAGGTTTTAACGTGATGATGACCGCACGACGTGAATTAACAGACTTTGAACGCGGAATGTTAGTTGGAGCTAGACGCATGGGTCATGCCATTTCGGAAATCGTTAGAGAATTCAACATTCCCAGATCCACTGTGTCAAGAGTGTGCCGAGAGTATGAAATTTCAGGCATAACATCCCACCATGGACAGCGCAGTGGTCGACCGCCTGCACTTAAAGATCGAGACCGGCGACGTCTGCAAAGAGTCGTAAATTCTAACAGACAAGCAACACTGCGTCAAATCACCGTAGAAATCAATGTGGGACGTACAATGGACGTGTCTGCTAGAACTGTGCGGAGAAATTTGGATTTCTTGGGCTATTCCAGCAGAAGACCGACTCGAGTGCCTTTACTGACAGAACGACATCGCTTGCAGCGACTCTCGTGGGCACGTGAGCATATCGGTTGGTCCCTAGATGAATGGAAAACCGTGGCCTGGTCCGATGAGTCACGATTTCAGCTGGTAAGAGCCGATGGTAGGGTTCGAGTGTGGCGCAGACCCCACGAAGCCATGGACCCAAACTGTCAGCAAGGCACTGTTCAAGCTGGTGGTGGCTCCGTAATGGTGTGGGCTGTTTTTTCATGGCATGGACTTGGTCCTCTAGTGCGACTGGACCGAACATTGACTGGAAATGCTTATGTGCAGCTACTTGGAGATCACTTGCAGCCATTCATGGACTTCATGTACCCAAACAACGATGGGATTTTTATGGATGACAATGCGCCATGTCACCGGGCCACAACTGTTCGCAATTGGTTTGAAGAAAATTCTGGACAATTCCAACGAATGATTTGGCCACCTAGATCGCCCGACATGAATCCCATTGAGCATTTATGGGACACCATCGAGAGGTCTGTTCGTGCCCAAAATCCTGCCCCATCAACGCTTTCACAATTATGGACGTCTATCGAGACAGCATGGCTCAATATTCCTGCAGAAGACTTCCAACGACTTGTTGAGTCCATGCCACGTCGAGTTGTTGCACTTCGCCGGGCAAAAGGAGGGCCGACACGATATTAAGAGGTATCCCATGACTTTTGTCACTTCAGTGTATATGTCGGCGCGTGATAGCCATTAACGATATTTATTGCCACTTGGAACATTTCTCATACCATACATGGTCATCATCTAGGCTCAGACGCTGTTTTCCCTAAGGTACCAAACAGACAGATTTTTCCCTTCTAGACTTGAGTCAGCCTCTGTCTATAGTGTAACACCCAATAAGTTTCATTAATTGCAATATTCACTTCCTCTATAGATCACGTGGGTCACATGATCTAGGATCTAGGGATTTTTATCTGCCTTCTTTAAATGATATTCCCTATATAAATTTCAATGCACAGCTAAAACGTGGCTGCTTGCTTGTATCACTAATGTATAAAGATGTGTAAATTGAAAAATGATCAAATAGGCTTTGTGCTGAACTATATTTGAAGTTAAAAATCAACGTAAATAAAGCACAAATGTACTTTCTACCTTATTTGTGCTTTATTTACGTTGATTTTTAACTTCAAATATAAAGATGTGTGTTTGAATAGCTCTGTCTTCTTCCTACATTGCCAACGTCTGCACCGTATATCTTCAATCTTAGAGCCGGGCATCGGTTCTTTCATATATATATATATATATATATATATATATATATATATATATATATATATATATATATAAAATTCATTGCCAAATTAATTTAAGTCATAGAGTATTAAGCAATTTTCTGAAAGCGTAAAACACCAGCGGATGCCTTGACAATGCATAAAAATACTTTATTTCCAAAAAAAAAAAAAAAAAAATCGAACTTCACCATAAGTTAACAATTCGTACGTATTTAGTGCACAGCTATAGTAAACGTGAACCTTTATTATAGCATTCACAGTGCAATTAGATATCTCTTTTTCCTTTAATTTGAAACTTAAATATGTAATTAAAAATAAATTATTTAGTGAAACAAAACTTTCCTTTTGGATTCGATTGTTTCGAATTAAATAGCATTTTAAAAACTAGAATCATTTTGTGTCCCAAAATTAACTATTGGGTTTTTGAGGAAAAAAAAATCAGAGAGATAGAAATTCACTTAGAATTTAGTGCCTGCTGCATGAATGGCTGCTTACGATGGCTTTGAAGGGATACTGTTTATGTACCAAAAAACGAAAGTTTAAGAAAATCAAATTCGGTTGAACGAGATTC
Source organism: Uloborus plumipes (assembly GCA_038373865.1). Lineage (NCBI taxonomy): Eukaryota > Metazoa > Arthropoda > Arachnida > Araneae > Uloboridae > Uloborus > Uloborus plumipes. Next base: position 72,498 of record JAXGGA010003429.1, read on the forward strand.
CGGTTTAAAGAGTTTCGGATAATCTGGGGTCCACTGCAGGATTTGATTCTTATTAATCCACGATTATATATGCAGTGAACTCTCACTTATACACCGCCTTCTTTATGCGCCTTTTTCACTTATACGACGGTTTTCAATGATCCCAGCACATTCTATAGCATAATAATGATAATATCATTCGTTTATGCGTCGCTCGAAAGATAAATATTTCACTTATGCGCCGAATTTTTTGTAAAATATTAAAAATTTATTTTATTTTCTTTAAAAAATAAGAATGTTTCTTCACTTTCTTCTCTAATCTTTCGCCTTTATTGCTTACGGAAGGCTTTTTTTCTGTATGAACTAGAATTCGGAGAGGGACAATTATCTATTATATATCGTTTTAAAGGGAACAATTTGTGATTAGGTACGCTACAATTTTTGTTTTCTCTTTATCATTACAGTTACGTTACAGTAATTGCCAAACTGTAGTAATATGTCCCTTTTCTATAGAAACATTCTTATTCACTCTCTCATTAGAACCTTTGTTGAGTTTTAGTCCCTTAAATAGACTTATTCACTTATACGTCTCTCTCACTTATGCGCCTTTTTCTATTGGTCCCTAGGGCAGGCGCATAAGTGAGAGTTCACTGTAATCTGTTGGTCCCTTTTCTTTGCTTCATAACTAGTGCAACGTCTCTGCTAACTTGCTAATATATTTTACTTTCATATTTCACAGAACTTTTGTTATAATTAATTGATGTTAGAAAATATTTTTTAACAAATAAATACTGAGTATAATTTGTTCACGTAATGGAAAAACTTAAAAATTCCCCTCTTATTAAAGTAAGATAATTTTTTTAAATTATGCAAGGCACGGAAAATAATTAAAAGAAAAGCCTTTAAGATGCTGCAGCAAAATTCTTTTGAAATTATATAGAGCACTAAAGGAAGCATGTGATTTCCCTGATAAATATGTTCTGTTTTTCAAATAGTCTCCGTAGAAAAATTAGTCTATTTCAATAGAAAAAAAGATTATTTGAAATACGAATTCTAAACTCTGATCACACGACACTCTTTAAACACGATCCACTTTTGATGAGCTCACTCACAGCAAGTTTCCTGGAAAAATCTTAACAAAGTGTTGAGGAAAAAGTTGTCAGCCGATCTTTTTATCCAGTGAAAACGGCTTTTCAAGAGATTTGTTTCGAATGCCCAGCTTCCCAATAGACGCCACGTGCAGAACATAAATAACGTCGCTCTAAATCAAAATAACTCTGTGCTCTGGACCCGCTTTTGTGCGAGAGTAATTCAATTCATCGCTTTTTTCATGGGAGTTAGCTGACATTTTGCATTTGGTAAGTCAACATGTATTATACGCGGGACTTGATTGATGTTCTCGATTCAATTAAAGAGGCTTTTCATTATGGACAGGATATGTTTGTTCATTATGGGTGATTGATCAAACTTAAATGAATACGCGCGCGGCGTGTTATTTAACCGCTGGTACCGGGTTGACACTTGCACTTACTTTAAAATAGCTTTAATAAAAATCTGCATATAAAGCAATGTAAATTCAAAGAAAAAGTGACGGATCAAGGCTGTGTGTTGTTGTAAGCTGTGGCATCAAAAGTTAAAAATTTATATTTAGGTGCAGTTTTCATTTTTTTACCTGAACAAATGCAAGAAAACAAATTGAAATTTTAAATAACTACAAAACTCCCATTAAGTGAGTAAAACATCTTATAGAGATTGGGTAAATAAAGAGACAGATAAATTAAACAATTTTGCATTTAGATGCCGTTTTCATTTATTTACCACTAGCCAGGTACCCGGCTAATGTGGCCAGGTACCCGGCTGCCGGGTAATGTGTCTCAGGGAAACTCATTCATAATTTTTTCAACATTAGAGTGCACATCTATATACATAAATGGCTACTTCTGTAAACAATGGCTATTTTTTTTGTCTGGATAAACTAAAAAAGCTGTATTACACACCCTAAATACAAATGCAAGCTACAAATGTTTAGATAAATAGGAAGTGTTATAAGCTTGGTATATTAAAATTAATATATAGTTACAGTATCAATCGCACTGGAGCAACGCCTTCTAAATACTCATATTTAGGAGGGTAATTAGGTAAATTAGTATTTAGGAGGCGTTGACTGGAGTCAACCATGTCCAAATATTGTACGTTAAGTAAGTTCCATAATTACAGTTTCTATCCTTGTGACTCCATTGGTGAAAACTCAATTAGTGAAAACATCTTATGTACCTAATTTAGAAAAATGTTTGACTATAAACACTTTCTATTTTCTAACTGTTGCCAAAATCAGTTCTCTTTTTATTTCGCCTCGTTAGCGATTATTGTCAGAGAGGAATATAAAAATCCTAAGAAGCAATAAATTTCATACTTACTCCAGAGAAGCCTTGGTTCAAAATTATCACTGTGATTACTATAATTATTGTTGTTGCAAGGCAACAAATTTTTGCAACAATGGTTTAAAAATTTAATCATTTAATGGTGAAATTACATGAAATTTACTGTTTTCAATAATAACTTTTTTTAAATTAAGTTTTTTAGAATTAAATTATAGCTTATCCTGCTTCCATTTACTGTAGCTATCTACGGTGAAAAAATGGTTAAAATCGGTCCAGTACCGTAAAGTCGGGTTACTTGGACCCTAAGGGGTTACTTGAGCCCATTACAGTAAAATGATAAAATCTAGGTTTGGTACTTATTAGTTGAAGACTTGCACGTAGTTCCTCGTTCCTCCTCTAGGTAGAAGCACTCTGCAGTCTCTAATGCTAGTACCAGACCCAGATTTTATCATTTTACTATGGGCTCAAGTAACCTCCTTGTGGGTCCAAGTAACCCGACTTTACGGTAATTTGGAAGATTACCCCGGACATACATACAAAAAGTAGTCATTTATGTATATAGATTAAAAAATGCAAAAGAAAAAAAAAGATCCAAATAGCATTTATAAATGAATTAAAATATCCTGCCGATATTTAACTAGTGAATTATTGTTTTTCTTTCTTTTAAATATACTGGCTTGACTGTAATATGTACATGCCCACTTTTGCATAGGCAACGGCAAGCCTTAATTTTTCAGATTCAGAAAAAAATTAGCTTTAATTTGATGTATATGTGATAACAATACTCGATGGTCGCAGAAAAACTGCAGCCGGATCTCGTGCTATATGTTAGTTTTAATAAGCCTTCCAATCCCTGGAAGAAATTGTGACACTCCCTATATCACATCTCTGAGAACTTTATATATACTTGTTTGCATGTTATGGTAAATAGGTCTAGTAGTACTATGTTCTATGTGTTCAACTAATAGTATTCCAATAGCAGATAATTCAGTGCTTATACAGCGAATTTCACCAAGTAAACTACAATGGCAACAACACACAAGATAACCATAAGAAAATGCTACTTTAAAAATTTTAATTAATTTACTAGTTCAGATATTCCGTTTGAGTACGAAAAGCTTTTTTAGGAACAATTGTCAATGTAAGGAATCCAGCTTAATGAGATTCAAATCAAGCTAGAAGAAATCATTTGCTCAAAAAAAATCTTTACCTCTGACACTTTCTGCAAACTCAGGCCAGAAATTATGCCATTTTGTGAGAAATTACAGGCATCCAAAAGGCATTTTCACCTCATTATGCCCCCTCATCATCCATGCCCGCCTGTGAATCTTGCGACACTCTCATCATTACGACGTATCAATAAGCGACTACAAAAGACCGGCAAGATAACAAGGCAATAGGCTAGTGATTCTAAGTACAACAGATTGAGTGGTTTATACACCCGGTACGACCTAATGAAAGGGCCTGTGTACCTATTTAAGCGACAGTGACTGCGGCTCTAACGATTGCTTGATTATACAGCCCAAAGGCCAATCCGCACTACAAGTGTCGGTTTTATACACTTAATGACTCTTTCGCGTATGGGTTTTATATGCTGTGATGGCCGATATGTCGGGCCGCGGGCATGGAATATATTAAGAGAAAGGTATCAGAATGTGATTACAAGAAGAATTATCGAAACATTTGGAAGATTTATTTTTTCCTCTTCTAAATGACAATCTTTCTTGCTGTAAGACAAACATGAGGACTCCATGAATAAAATAAGAAAAGGAGTGTGGGATAAATGGGCATTTTTACATAAAACAGCACTTTTCCTTTTTTGCCGCAATTTATTTATTCATTTTTTATTTTGTTTTTACAGCCGAACAAAACTTTGTATTGCAAATACATTCGGGTATAGTTAATTATGACGAGATGTCTTGTAATCTATTTAGAAGCAAAATAATATCAGCATGTTTTGATGAAGCATTGCTTTTAATTATTCCTTTGCTAGTTTAATAATTTTTTTTTTCAGTTTCTGTTTTTTGAAAGGGGAAAAAAGCATATTAGGGTTAGTTAGGGTAAGTGGGCCCCCTTTTTAGAACAGTTCATTTTTATAGCCTTACACAAAAGTTTTAAAGCAAAAAAGCTTAAATTTTTTGGCTTATTTTATGTTGGACATTATTAATGAGCACAAGTTCAGCATTTTTTCCGAAAAATATGCTTCAAATATTTTTAACTATCTTATTTAAAAAAAAAATGGCGTGAGGACCCACTTACGCCCTAGAAAGGGGTAAGTGGGAAATTCTCCATTTATTTATATTTAAAGTGAGCATATTTTGAAAAGGGGTTTGTGGGTCCTACCTGAGAAAGTATGAAAATTTTAGTAGGGAATATTTTTTGTAAATGTATCCATTGTTGAGATATCTACTTACATTTAAATGTGTATATGAAAGTTATAAAGAGGAATACAAAACAATTATGTCTGTGTAATTCATTAAAAGTCGTTCGGCGTCCTTTTTGCTTTTGCATATAAATTAATATTAAATAAACATAATGGAGTCAATTAAGATCAATTTTGGTAAAATGGAAAAAAAATTACAGGTTAAAAAAAAATAGAAACACTTAATGACAGCTTCCATTTGAAGTTTTCTGAAGGAGAAACATTATCATTTCATCCTCAGTTATAATTCTATTGGACAATAAAACTTCGCTTAGCAAGATTTTCTTTCAAGTAACAAGCGTTGAACTTTTCTTGTGTAAAGGATATTGCTGGTTGAGAGTTTCTCTTTTTAAAGGTTCTTGAAAGTTTACTGAATTTTTACTCCTTAAATGCTTCCTACTTGCTATCTATTTGAGTAATGCTTATTTTTAACAAACGAGCACAAACATTTACACATGAAAAATGCTTTTTTTTTGCTAATTTAGGACTTTAAGAGTCCAGTACGTAAAAAATACGCTGTTGTTGGTTTCTGTTTAAGAGTCAAAAATCTACTGAGAATATTTCATGCAAAAAGGAACAAGAAGTTCTGTCAAGAACTAAACGAGCCTACTTTCCCGTACATCGACATCGGCATTAGCATCTGATCAATATTCTCTTGATTATCTGAAACTAAAAATTATGTCAAACATATCTTTATAGCACTTAAAGCTGATTTCTGAAAGCAAAATATACCCCTCTCATCAGATAAAATAGACACGTAAAAAGTAAATAAACGAGTCAATAAAGTTTTGTCGCACCTTTTAAAGAATGTAACTGTTATAGTTCTTCCGTAGAAAAATTCCACAATCGTTTTCAAAAGAAAAAATAAATAAATAAATAAAATAAAAGTACAAAGAACTTCAAAACACATTTTATCAAAGAAAGAAAAAAAAGTCGTTCGTTAATAAAATGTCTTGAATTTCATTTTTAATCCGTTGCCAGTTGTTAAATATAAATAAGGAATAAAATGCTCTCGTGAATGAAAAATTTTTGTTGACAAAAAAAATCGTCTGATAAAAAAAATAATAATAATAAATTAAACAAAACAAATAAATAAATAAACAAAAAATCGTCTGCCCAGTCAGTCATTTTTTCTGAGCCTGCATTTCCGCCATGCTTGCGGAGTCGGAGTCGGAATCAGAGTCCTCACAGAAGATTATTCAGAAAAGTACTTTACAATACATTATTTATCAAAACCATTTTCTTACAAAGTTAGTTTGAAGGAAATCCGCCTTGAAGTTCAGAATCAACATTCAATTTAAATTTCTCCGTAGGCGCTCATGTTAAAATTTTTTCTGAACGGTTCATCATTGAACGAAAAATGGTTCAAATTGAAAAGTGAAATATAGGAATGAGCCTCTCCGAGATCTTTCGAACAAAAAAAAGTTTATTCAATTCGGACGGTTCACTTAAAAGTTATTAGGTGGGGAAAGGTTGTTTGAACGGTTCAATGTTGAACGAAAAAAATGTTCAAATTGAAAATTTAAATACGGTAATGAAGCATCCTTGCCGAGATCTTTTGAACAAAAAAAAGTTTGTTTAAATCGGACTGTTCATTCAAAAGTTATTAGGTGTGAGGGCTTGTTTGAACGGTTCAATGTTGAACGAAAAATTGTTCAAATCGGAAATTTAAAAACTGGGATGAAGTATCCTTGCCGAGATCTTTCGAACAAAAAAAAGTTATTTAAATCGGACTGTTCACTCAAAAGTTATTAGGGGTGACAGCTTGCTTGAGCGGTTCAATGTTGAACGAAAAATTGTTCAAATCGGAAATGTAAATACAGTAATGAAGTATCCTCGATAAGATCTTTCGAACAAAAAAAAGTTTGTACAAATCGGACTGTTCATTCAAAAATTAGTATCGCGGGACCGGTTGTTTGAACGGCTCAAAGTTGAACCAAAAATTGTTCAAATCAAAAAATCAAATATGGGAATGAGCTGTACTCGCCTAGATCTTTCCAACAAAAAAAAGTTCGTCCAAATCGGAATGTTCATTCAAAAGTTATTAGGGGGGGACAGACAGACCGACCGACACACAAATTCCCTATCTCAATACCCTACTTTCAAATTTTTAATTTTTCGATATTTATTTCATTGTTTTGTTTCTTTTTGACTTTTTTTTACTTGGCGATATTTTTTTTACTTGGCGAAATTTTTTGGACTTCGCGATATTTTTTGGACTTGGCGACATTTTTTAGATGCATTAAGCCAATTTTAATGCTTTTTTCGTCTCTTTTATTTTTAACGGGAAAGTAGGCTAAAAACTAAGAGGTAATTCGAGTTTTTAGTAGACGCACACATTGTATGACAAATAAGTGAATCTGAGAAAGTTTTTTTTATTCAAGTTATCGGTGTTTATGCAGTAATATGTTGCTGTGATGACTTAAAGAAATTATCAACGATAAATTTTGAATTTTTCATATTCATTTTTTTTTTTCTGGATTTGGTGGCGATTTCCAACTCAGCTTCTTCAGCTTTGGTAAAACTTCTATCATCTCAGAGTTGAATTTAAGCCCAACGTACTTTTTAATCTTCAGGAACTAAGCATTATTTAAATCATCTGATAATGGAATTTAATCTTTTCTCCCTCTCTCTCTCCCTCTCTCTATTTCTGTCTCTTTTTTAAGCTGTTGGTATAAAAAGCAATTGTTTTGAGCTAAAAAAAAAATTAGTTTAAAACACGTCATTCCATTTCGAAGGATGGATTCTTACCACCCAAAAAGGAAAGTTTAATGACAAAGTTATTAAGTTGTTAAAAATTCAAGACATGCTATTTTACCATTTGAACTATTCACTGATTCACGAGGCAATTATACCAAAGAATAAATGACTTAAAAAGGTATTTCCATATCTTCTTTTTTTTTCTCATGTTAATCAGCTCCACATACATCAAAAGAGCCGAACATTACACAACATCATATAAAAATTCACAACAATCAAACTCCGTTCAGTGATACAGAACATAACAAATAAAGAGAAATTCACAGAAAATGATTTACTCGTGTCTTGGTGATGGCTCAATTTCCGGTTACTGCATATGAATACCGCTTTTGGGTCATACGCACGGTATTCCTTTTTGAAGAGGCAAAAATAGACAATGAAAGATTTGTTTCATTTTCATATCAGCTTGTTAGTTCCATCCATAATAGTGTGTGCTCTTACTTGTTGTACGCAGGTGAAAACATTGTTTTTATGATTTCCGTACGAAATAATTTTATTACCTTTATCTAGTTCATTTAATTAAGGCGTAGCAATTGTAATTTGGAGCAAAGGTTAACACTTAATATTTTTAATGTGTATTCATACATATGCGCAAATTCTGATTTATTGAATTGCTCCCGTTTTTCAGTATGCATCGTCGGCACCATGCTAAAATTACGAATGTGAAAATTGGCACTTTTCAGGAGAGCCAAAACACTGAATATATACTTTTCCCCACCTGACGCGTTTGGTTATTTTCAATGTTTAAATTTTTATAGATATCTTTAAGTGTACAACTATCGTTCGATGTTATCATTTTAATTTTAATTATTCGTAAAATTCGAACTTGAAAAACGCGATTTTTCGCATTTGTTTTTTCAGCATGGTGCCGACGACATTATCGGGCAAAATTAAAAAAATAAAAAATACATTTTAAAAATAACATTGGAAGTCTTGTAAAAATATATCTAAAAAAATTGCAACAAGTGAAAACAGTCAATATTAAAAAAGAAAGTATTAATAGTAGTAAAGGGGGCACTTGTTTGACGCTCCTCCCTCCATAACTTATAACGTTAATGTAACATTTTTCAATCGATCTGAGCCAAAGCGCGTCATTTCTTCGCTTCGTTTTTTAAAATTTGAATAATATTTCGTTGTTTTAAACCGTTTTAAAAAGACCAAAGTCAACTGCGAAATTCGAAGCAAGTTTGAAATCATAATTAAACTGCCGATCTGACTAGATCGAACTTTATTCGAAAAGAACTCTTAGTCTAAAATGTGAACAAAAAATATTAACTGATTTGGTTTCATTCAAAATTTACTTTTCACAGTTCAAAAATTGTTCAGTATAAACGCCAACAGGAAAAATATAACATTCACACTAGGGACCGATTAATCGGCAGTACCGTTTAATCGGCCATAATCGGGCACTTTGCCGATTTTTAATAATCGGCAAAATCGGGCGGATTAATCGGCGGAAAAAATATTTTTGAAATATTATTTTTTAAAGTAAACCTTCACTAAGAAATTATGATGAATAATTTTATTAACAGTAATAATAATCCTCACCGTTGATGTCAAGTTTTTAAAGAATGAGAAGGAGAATTAATACATTAATTCTCCTATTTTGAATAAAAATACACATAGTTAATGTAGCAACATTTGTTATCGGTCGATACTTTTCTCCTTGCTTTTAGATAATATTTAATTTTCATAAAGAATAAAAGTCTTGAATTACATAGCTACTAATAATTGAAAAATTGAAACTTAAAGAACTTCAAAATTGGATTGCTCACCACACAGACTCCCCTCCTTTTTTTTTTTTTTGAATTTTCATGTCTAGTTTACATAATTAGTAATGTGTTAATGCAATATTATTGACAATAAAATGAAAATTAGTTCAGAGAAATTTGATAAAATTTTGAAATTAGTTTGGGAAAATTAGAAAAAATGGAAGAAACAATTAGGAACTATTTCAAAAGTTAGAATTGTAAAAAAACGAAGAAAAAACTGTAACGGTGAAATTGGTAGTACTGAAAACAACCATTTTAATCATTAATCGGCTTGACCGATTAATCGGCCGATTATCAATTGCCGATTAATCGGTAATCGGTAATCGGCCAATTTGCTTATCGGTGCATCCCTAATTCACACGATGAAAATCATTAAAAAAATCAAAATGTCAAAAAGCTATTATTGAAAACCTAAATGCTTTTCTTCGAAAACGAAAGTTAGAAATTGCTTGATTGAACTGAAAAAAAAGTGAATGCAAAGCACATTATTTGTCCTGCAATTTGAGACGGTTTTCTTGTTGATACAGATGGTTGTTAAGATGATTTTTCTTTTTTTTTTTTTTTTTTTCGTTCTATAATTCTGATACTGATATATGATATTAATTATTTTGTTTGTATGTATTATTATTTGTTTGAAAACGAAGAAGTCAAATGTAATTTCTCAACAGAGCAAGAAAATGTAAAATGAGGGAATATGCAATAAAAAATATGACATGTTTTGGATCGAATTCTAGGAAAAAAATGGAACTGTTAAAGGGTTAATGGACGTTTTGATATTTTACGCATAAAAAAAGTATATCAATTCTGTGGTTGGAAAAAATAAATGTTGATAAAACCTATTAATAATTTTTTTAATATATTTATTTTGTTATAATATATTTTTTTTTTTCTGAAAGACGTATTTAAGAAGTCCTTAAACAACATGACATTATATAGCACAGTTACACTCTATAGATGGGATACGTGGCGGGTCCCTGTGTAAATAGAAACTCATGAGTTTCGAATTTAAAGGTGCATAATACTCGTTCATTATTTCTTTTTTAATGAAAAAAAAACATTTTGTTTTAAACAACTCCTGTTTTCATCATTATGCCAATATTTCGAAGTAATACCGTGAATCATTGCATCATTTTAGTGAAATTATATACTGTTTAGTATTTAATAGGCTTAACATGTTGAAAAAATATTTTACGTCCCCATTTGAAGTAAATCAGTATAGTGAACTCTCACTTATGCGCCGGTCCAAAGGACCAACAGAAAAAAGCGCATAAGTGAAAGAGACGTATAAGAGAACAAGCCTATTTAAAGGACTAAAACGCAACATAGGTTCTAATGAGAGAATGAATAAGAATGTTTCTATAGGCAAGGGACATATTACTATGGTTTGGCAATTATTATAACGTAACTACAATGATAAAGAGAAAACAAAAATTGTTGCATTCCTAATTACAAACTGTTCCCCTTAAAACGATCCATAATAGGTAATTGTTCCACTTTGAACTCTAGTTCATGTGGAAAAAATGCCTTCCGCGAGCAATCAAATCGAAAGATTAAAGAGGAAAGTGAAGAAAAATGCTTATTTTTTTTAAAGAAAATAAATATATTTTTTACATTTTACGAAACATTCCGCGCATAAGTGAAATATTTATCTTTAGACCGACGCATAAACGAATTATAATACCATTATTTTTATATGGAATGTGCTGGGACCATTTAAAATCGTCGTATAAGTGAAAAAGGCGCATAAATGAGGCGCCGTATAAGTGAGAGTTCACTGTATAATTTTTTTCTGTGCTTTGAAGAAGATTATTTGTTTCTAAGGGCTCTTTAAAAAACATTTAAAAAGAGTCTCATGAGAACTTTTTTCATAAAAAATTACGGGGGGGGGGGGGGGGTGACATTTTTTTTACTTTTCCAAGAAACTCCCAAAAACTATTTCTGTATCTTCCCCAGTCGTAGACTGCGTGCACAATAATTCAAATTCCATGCTGAATGAGCACTCATTCTCACTAAAGGTTAGCCCAAATCAAAAAGTCACAATTAATCATAAATTTCAGAGCTAAAACTGTTGATGTGTTTCGCATCCATAACCTTTCTTACTTCTCCCTCCTCGGCGCAGAAATAGAACAGGAGGAACCAGCATTACCAAACTCATAGAAGAACCATCAAAAAGAGAAAAGAAATTATGATTTACGCGTACAGTATTTCATCAAACTTTTCCGAATGAATTCCCCCCAAACGCGCTAATTGTGTCTCACCGAAGCAATTCAAAGAATCTTCTGTCTGTCTTCAACCACACAAAATCCAAAACAATAAAAACAAACTCGGCTCTCTTTTCCACTGCTCGCACAAGCCCAAAAGCACACAAACAAGAAACCGCGATCGGCACGTTTTTGATCCAACAGGAAGAGAATTTATAAACAAGCATTATAAGGTTTTTTTTTTTTTTCATTATTATTATTATTTTTTCTAAAACCCGAGATTCGAATCACCATTCATTGAACAAGCGTTCACTTAATATTTGCTGTTATCGCTGATCCCGATCTGAGATTAACGGCGGACCCTAACTTTCTGGGATTGCTGGAGCTGATAATGAGTTGGCCAGAAGATTTTTGTTTCTGACCGGTTCTGGACAGCAGAAAAGGCTGCTCATATATCTGGAGATCGAGGCGTTGAGATGATTTTTAGGGTACTTTTGTTTGTTATTTGGTTGTTTTTGGGGGGTGTAAATGTTTTCTGTTGTATTGAATGAGAAGTATTAGATTATCACATGTTTCTCTTTTCATTTCCCGCCGTGAACTGTTGGTGTTCCAAATTTATGACGTTTCTGGAAAAGAATGCGATGGTAAAATAGGTCGTAAGTGCCTTAAGAGAAGGGGGAAAGACATGAAACAAAGAAATTTTCAGCGAAGTGATTAATTTAACTCTTTTGTAAACATCTTTTGACAATAGATGCTTTTAAAAAAATTCGAAATGTTTTTATACTGACTGAAATAGAGAAAATTGCAGCAAAATGTGGGTTATGAGTAGATTTATGTGTTTTGTGATAACATTTCTAGTTTTGTTTATTTTAAAATAAATCGATCCTAATCTTTGTAGCATAAACATGAAATTATCTTAAGCTCTTTCTGTAAAAGTACTGATTTCTTTATGATATTCATAACACAAGATAGGTTTGTTTTTTTCTTTTTATACATAAAGGGAAAATAAGATAAGTGCTTAAATAAAATTTTGCTATCGGGGCATTTTCACACAGCTTGCATTTCGCATTGTTTATATCTTATCTTTGCTACCCTTGCATGTAACAGAAGTCTTCAAGAGCGAAACAGCTCATTTACATTTTGAAAGTTGAATCACATAATGATTTTCGAAGATCTCGATGCATGAATTAAAAGCTTCTACTTTTTGTAAACTTTCAAAAATCACGCACAAGTTTTAAAAATTCATTTTCAGAAAATTTCATTTTACAATTTATACTATGTTAGAATTTGCTTCTGTGAAATCAATTCCAATGATATTTTAGCAAAACATTATATCGCTTATTATGTGTAATCCTTTGCTACATGTTGAAGTTGTCCCGTTTAGACTTTCAATAAATTGAAATAATATTTGGTTCTGATGAGAAAAAATGCAAGTCAAGTGAGAAATAATATTTTTGCTTCAAAATAATGCAGAATATTGATAATGTATTTCTTCTCTTTCTCCTGAAACGTAGCCTTTTACGGCTCCTATCAATTATCAACTTATGAAATATTGTTTGCACAGACCGAAAGATACTGTTTTTCTTCGTATATTTCCATGTAAATCACAAAACAAGTAGAACGTAGAGCTATCTCTTTCTCATACCGAGGTCTTTAATTTGAAGTTAATTGTTATAAACGTGTCTTGTTATGAGGAGAAACAGTATTATTTCTTATTCTCGTTGCAAAAATAGCGAAAATAATTGCTGTCTCACCAAATCGTGTCTGCTAATCTTACTTTTACCTTGAATTTGAATTTAAATTCAGGTCTTGATTTATTTAGTTTTTTATTACTTAGACCATAGCTGATTAAAATTTTTAATCATTTAAGTGTGCTCATTTTCACCTTGAACGAAGAGTTTGAACCAAATGCACGATAAGTAAAAGAATATAATAATATTGATGATGATGGTGAAAATGATGACAAAAACGACGGACAACAACGACAACAACGGCGGCGACGACAACGACATCGACAGCGACAGTGACGACGACGATGACAGCGACGACGACGACGACGACTCAAAGATATTTATTTATTTAAAGTTTAATATTATTCATTTCTGTGTTTTTTGTTTTCTGTATGGGATGTTTGGAAAGTTATATATGGATTTCTGTGGAATGAATATATAAAATATAAGTATGGATATGAAAAAGTCCGTTTTTATTTCTTTTTAAAATATTTTTCAAAGATGTGCTATGATGAGCTGCATATTATCAAATTAGTTTTACAGATCTACTTTAACGTCTGGTACAAGACAGTGTGGGTCTTCTAGCAGTTAATCCAAGATATCCAATGCTCTTAAAATAGGATTTAAATATTTATTTTTAAAGCTTAAATATCTCGACAGGAAGAATACTACATTTTTCTGGAAACAAAATCCGAGGATTACACTAGTTACATTTCTGACTTTTTGACAAGTAAAACATGTGTTCTTTCAAGTTACACTAATTGTTCTTTTTAAATTTTTTACTTTAGCATTTAAAGCCAACTCAGTTATAATTGCCAATGAAAAATTTTGCGTTTAAAAGAAAGAACCAGGGGACCGAGCCCGCTCGGTCCCCTGTCGTGTTTTTTTTTTTTTTTTCAAAAATGCGAAGTACTTATTTAGATAAACTTGAAAAGCATTTTTAAGCCTTTGGTTGCAATTATGCTTTTAAAACAGCCGTAATTTGTTTTAAAAAACACAATCTTATTTAATCCATGCTCATCGTAAAATCACACCCAATTTCATTTCATTTGGCTCTTAAAGCGCGGGAGAGGTTGATGAGAATGGATGCAGAGTCCATGTTCTCCAGTACGCATTTGGTTCCAGTTGGTTTTGACTTTCACTTTACTTCACACTCCAAGGTTCCCCCCGTACATACCCCACTACTGAACCAGGCCCAAGGGCCGAGCAAATCCTTGGCCCAGCATCCCCCTGAGGTATCGTTTCACCTGGAGGATTTTATGACCACGAACATTTTTAATGTCCCCCAGCCACCATTAATGATGACGGTGGATCTTTGATCGGCTCGGCTCCCTCTATATATCGGCCCGGGACCCTCCGGTTACGAGTCCGACGACTTACCGATCGGACTACCGCCGCCCACACCTAATTTTAACTTTATTTTGATCGATCTCTTTTAAATTTCAAAAACAATAGTAATTCTAACGTGTTGCCAAAACTCGTTAGCCAAATACCATAAAAATTTAAATTTACGCTGATGTGATTAAATATGAAATCCATTGTTATACTAAAACGTGGTTGCTATGAAACAGTAACAATAAGAGTAATCATAAAGAAAATAGTGAAAGAAAGCTCGTCAAACTTTTAATGAAGGAGCAAAAACGGGGTGTTTTGTGAAAACTCGCGTTCTTACAGAAAAAACGCCGATGTAGATGAACTCAAAAACCAAAACTTTATTTAAATACAAAATTTTATCAAAATAGTTAGAGCCGTTTTCGAGATCCGAAATATATATATATACAAGAATTGCTCGTCTAAAGATATTAGAAAGATGTCATTTTGTTTCGAAACTTAATATTTTAAGAAAATTGAGTTTCGTATTTATTGATTTTTTACCTGAAATATCTTACTAAACACTCTTGAAGAGAAAAAAAAGTATTTTAAAACTAACTATAACACTTTTATGCTCAATTTTGGAATCGCATTTGAAAAGTAAAAAGTAATCTGATTTTTATATAATGTAAGTTACCATAAAATTCAATAGATGTCGGTGGACAATCACCACTGCTTTTATTCCATGGCTTTTGAATAAATGAAACAGCCTGTATAAGACACTTATCTAGTGAAGCCTTGCTTTAACATTTCAAAAACAATAACAATTTAACGTTGCCAAATACCATAAAATTTAAACGCGCTGATGTGATTAAATATGAAATCCATTGTTATACTAAACGTGGTTGCTATGAGACAGTAACAAAATGATTAATCATAAACAAAATGGTGAAAAGAAAGCTTTTCAAACTTTTAATGACGGCACATAAAAAACGGGTTTTTTGAGAAAACTCGCGTTTTTATAGAAAAAACGCCGACGTAGCTGAACTCGGAAACCAAAACTCTATCTAAATACAAAATTTTATCAAAATCATTAGAGCCGTTTTCGAGATCCGAAAAATAAATAAATATACAAGAATTGCTCGTTTAAAGGTATTAGATGATAGTTTACTGTTGATAAACTTCGACAAAATTTTCCCCATTTAACGTCGAAATTGTCGGTATATAACTTGGTAGAAATTGTCCCAAAGTTAAAAACAAATCCACATGTAAAGTTCCAAAACTATAAGTAAATTAACTTGACAATTCCAGGGTGCATTTTTTAGTTCAAGAAATACGACGTAGTTTTTTTAAAAAGTGAAATTGAAATACATTTTCAAAAATTATTATTTTCTAAAAATGAGTTTATATTAATGCTTATGTAAATTTTAGGAAAAAGTTGTTGTTGCAAATTTAACTCTATAGATTGCAAATTCCATCAACAGTAAAACTCCACTCAAAATGTTATCCCCCCCTCCCCCGCCCGGTGGTATTCCATTTAGAATATTTTTCCTTATCTTGTTATCTCTCTCTCCCTCTCTTTCTTGCGTTTTAGCTTTCTCACCTACCTAAGCAATATGCTTGGGTGAAAACAAGTTCAAACATAAAAAGAAACCTAAGCTTCTGCATTAGTTTACACAGCATACAAAACCAACATGTAGGATGTTTTTTGAAGTGTTTACACAACGTGAACATCAAGCTGCAAGTACAAAAGTGGCAAAACATAGGTCTGGTTCTTCTGTGTTGACCTTGACACGCCTCTCTTTGAACAAATGTTCGCCAAATAGTTGGAAATCGTCGCCAAATAGCTCCTTTGAATCTAACTATAGCCCTTTAAGTAGAACTGCAAATTAATATTTAAAAACAAATGAAACACCACTAAAAATGCTAAAAATAAAGTTAATAGCGTATGAAATATGCAAACAATTGCGCACACGTGTTTTAGAGCAGCAAGAAGAGTCTTTTCCAATAGAGAATAAGAGACTGAGCTTTTATACATAAGCTCAGTCTTCATCAGAAAGCTCTTTCAAAAGTTTTTCTATCTATAAACTTGCTTACTTCTAAATCGAAAACTTTGTTCCTTGTACTTTCAAAATACTTATAGCAATAAAATTGTTAATTTAATTATGTCCAATTTCTAGCAACTTTCCTGTTTTCGAAATGTACGCGATTGAATGTGTATATTTCAATTCCGTAGGTCTCACTGTAATTGGACAGTATTTTGAAAATATTCACGTGCTTCTCTACTACTAATAATAAAGCTGAAGGTGGGTCTGTCTGTTACGCGCGTAGCGCCAAAACCGTTCGGTCGATTTTTATAAAATTTGGTACAAAATTAGTTTGTAGCATGGGGGTGTGCAATGTGCACTACGAAGCGTTTTTTCGAAAATTCTATTTTGTTCTTTTTATGTTCTAATTCTTAGCTCATTTTTCATACAATTTCGACAAAATGGGGAAGAAATATTTCACATACATTTTCAAGTCTTATGTCATTCGAAAGCTTGAAATTTTCAGCTAAAAATGATATCAGTTTGAAGTTTCTATGAGCATTAGAAGAGCTGTAATAAATGCTTTTAGAATCCCGGAAATTCAAGGCTTACCTTGAGCAAAGCAACCCAAACGATTCTAAAATGGTTAAGCTCGAGAATAAAATTTGAAAATAAAGACGAAATGAATTATTTTATCAGCGGAAATCAACTTTTCATGTTGTTACCATGGTTACGTTTTTATTTCCTTTATTTGTTTTGTTCGTTTTCCCTTAATATTTTTTAAATTTTTTTTTTTTTTTTTTTGTAGCAATCATAACTCCAAGCCTTATTAAAATTAGTTAAATGAAATATTATAACTGTTGTGCAACAAAATCGTCTGTTTTTCTCTTTTCAGTTTTTAAGTAATTAAAACTCGGTAAATTATAAAAAATTCGTATAAATTGCGGTATTGCAACTTTCTTTCTAAGATGTTTCATTTCGAAAAATGTATTAATTTGCCAAGGGCGGATCCAGAAATGTTCTAAGGGAGGGGCGATTGGTTTTTGTTTTCTACTTGCCCCCTTTTTTTACCACATATCCTGGTTAACACATGTTTATTACAAATGTTTCGGTCTTCAATTTCGAAAAAATTCCAAATCAGAGCCCTGAATCCCAACCACTCCTCATAGTATCATCGATGATCATCTAAAATTGCCATTTTTGAACTTCAAAGTCGAAAAACTGCTGGAGAAGAGTCTCTCAAGGGAGGGGCGATCGCCCCCATCGCCCCTCCCTTGTATCCGCCCCTGTAATTTGCTTTTAAAGCTAGGAAAGAAAACTTCATTCTTCTTTTTAACTCTGTTAAGATTTCTGTTGGTTTCTGTAAACAACAAAATTGTTCTTATTTTCTCTTTTGCCTTATTTTTATATCATAGTTTTAAGGAATTACAGTTGAATTTTACTAAAAATGAGTATTCCTTCTGCGGTATCAATTTATACCAAATGACGTTTTAATGTTATACCACGGGCAAAGCCGTGCGGGTACCGCTAGTTTTAAATATTAGAATCGAATTGGACTACTTCGTACATGGAAACCAAAATTTAATCAAGGAATTGAAAACTGATGTGTGTGCTATTTATTAGAATGACCAATGACTACAGGAAAGTCTCAAGCATTGAATAGGACTACCGATGCTTACTCCAATAATAATTGAAATATACCGTTATGTACATTATTTCATAGCATATGTATCGAAACCTGAAAGTTGCTAAAAATTAGACCATCACCATCGGCTTCCGCACCCTCGGTATACTGTTAGAAGTGTTCCATTTATTTTATTTTTTTTCTCAGAAGAAACAAGTTAATACCTACCCCTCGTTAGAGAACTTATTTTACACTTTTTATTCCATCATGTTAAATTTAATTTTTTTTATTCACTTAATAATTTTTTTATCAAGCTAGTAGGCGATTTCGTACAAAATACGGAAACGCTCCTCGTAAAGAAACAAAAATTTCTTCTGGAGCTTCACAGTAGTCAAGAATCTTAAGTGTTGTTTCACTAAACAAGCTGCTTGAAGAAAAAACTTCTTAGCTGTGTTGATCTTTGCCACTTGTGGAACCACGCCGTAGTTTGCCTTCAAACACCTGGTTGAGTCTCCATTGGTGGGCTCCGCTTAAGAAACTCATGCTATTTACTTTGTAGTGCCCTTTTCAATTCTTGTGCAAGCTTTACATAACAGATTACGTCAAAAATATTTCCTCTTTCTCATAATTTTCTTTGAAAAAAAAGATAGGAAGGAAAGAATTTCTTTTTGCTATTACCATCTAAGTAGCAAATGACATTAAGTCTTGAATTTATTTGGATGTTGTGTTGTGGGCGTTTTGCCAGCGTGTGTGTCTATAGTTAATAAACGCTATGGGAAGCTTGGGTGCCGTTGCTTATAGAGGTTGGACTTCCTTATTTTTTTTTACATACAGGACAACACGAGAAAGATTTACATCACAAAGAGGAGGAAATAACGCCCAGGGTGCCGGTGGAAATCGAACCAACGACATCAGTATTAAAAACAGTTCACTTTGTGCGAAAATGAGTAAAAACCAAAAAGCAACGTCTAAAAGCACAAATAAGTCAAGTTAAAAATCGGCAAACATGTTTCAAAGGCATAAAGCCTCCTTCTTCAGTGCCAAGTAAGAAATGGAAAGAACCAAAGTACAGAGTTTAAATAGAAAAGGAGCAAAAACTAGACCAATCAGGTGTCAGCATGTGCCGAGCCCAGATTTGACGCTGCGTTACCAGAAAATTAAAAAGCATGAAGTAAAAGTGGCGAAATGTGTCGAACTGCAAAGGATTCGTTACAAATATTACTTTGATTGTAACGCCTCCTTCTTGGCACTGAAGAAGGAGGCTTTATGCCTTTAAAACATGTTTGCCGATTTTTAACTTGTCTTATTTGTGCTTTTAGACGTTGCTTTTTGGCTTTTACTCAACGACATCAGGTTTATGATGCGACGCTTCGACCGCAAAGTCACGGAGGTACCCAGTGAGTGTTGTGCTTCATGGATGGTGTGCTGTGTATCACAAGCTCATATTGATTCTAAATTCATGTGAATCAAGGTACAAATAAAATATCCGTACAAAAATCTTTGTTATTTACGGTAAATTTGGTGGTATATTCATCGTTAACACAATTGATTGTGTTCGATTCGGTCGAATTGTGCCTACCAACAGCGCAGCGAGAAATAGCCTTCTCCCAATAAAAAAGGGAATTTCTCGCTGCGTTATTGGTTGATAAAATTCCATCGAATGAACGACCAGAGATAAATATGCATATGCCCTCAAGCGTGGTAAAAAGGTATATACTAGAGAAGAGAGAGATAGAAGAGAGAAGGTGAATCATATCTTTTCAATTAAAAAAAAAACTTACTTCTTTCTTTGGTAATACATCGTTAGCGTCAGAAACCTAGCATTTGCGGTAAACGTTATCCTGCTTTACCTCCCTAAGCCATTTTTAGGCCCGTTATTTAATACTACGACAATATTAACATTCTATTATGATTATTATAGTTATAATCATAATTATCGTAATAATTGATCTTATTGTTACAAGAGTCCTACTTGTTATGGCAGTACTGTGGTCTCAGTTAGAGATGCACCGATTAATCGGCAATACCGATTAATCGGCCATAATCGGCAAAATTTTGCCGATTAATCGGCGAAGAAAAAAAATTTTTTGATAGAACTTTTCAAAGTAGAGCTTCACTAAGAATCTATGATAAACAGTTGTATTAACAGTAAATAAATGTAATTTTCTGGAATAACATGCAGTATGAAAGTGAACAGAGTAAAAACAAAACAAATATTCCGTATAAGGCGTAAAACTGATTGGAATATCAAAAGAAAACCGTTTGGTAAATTCCTGAACTTTTCAATTGGAATACGAAAATATAAATATCGCATTTCATTTATAATCAGTCAGATGTTTAAAAAAAAATACTTGAAGATGCCTGAACAAGAAACTACAATGGATAAACTTATAAACAAGAAATAAATAGTTTTCTGCAAGCACAAGTATAACATATAGTACGAAAGTGTAGTGTAGTAAGTAAAAAAAATCTAAGAATGAAATACAAAATAGCAATAATAATAATAAAATAATAATAATTATAATAGTCCTCTCAGTTGATACAAATGATTTAGTAATTTAATATTCCTTTTTTGAGTAAATACAAACATTTTAACAATGGTGCAGCATTTTTCATTTGTCGATACTTTTCTACTTAGCTCTTAATGCTTTTAGATAACCTCTAAGTTTCAAAGAATAAAAGACTTGGAATAAATAGCAACTTATAATTGAAAAATTAATTTGAATTATAAGAACACTCCTATATAAATTAACACGTTGACTGCCAAGCTACAGGAAAATCCGTAGAACATGAGCTGGGCTAAAAAAGCCAATGTACTTGTGTGCTGTTTTGGATTTTATGGTGCCTTCTCCGAAACCGAATATCTCTACTTCTGCCTGAGTGACATATAAGTTCGACTATGTATGAAACCAGCAAATTTCAGGAACTATAAGCTAACTTGAAGTGGATATGAGCCAATATTTAGAAAAGTGCCAATTTGAAGTTGGAGTTTTCTGAAAAAAAAAATGTTTTGCAGAAAAAAACTAATATTGGATTTTAAGTCTAAATTGGGTCTAAATGCAAGAAAATAAAAGGGGGGAGGTCAAGGAAGTTATTTACCCCCTCCTTAGATTACTCGCTTTTAAGCCGTTACAGATCTGATGAATGTTACAGATCTGATGTTAATATGAGTTACATATTTGAGTTTATGCTTTCAGTCTTCGTTAACATCTCTAAATATGATATCATTTCCTTGCATTTTTAACCTAGAATTAAGATAATTATATTAAAATATATATATTAGGCTAAAAAATCAAATTTCATTATAAAAAAACATTTCTTGGAAATAAAAATGAGCGATAAGGTTTTTAGATAAAATAAATTATGAGATTACCAAATCCAAGCTAATAAAACATTTGTTTTGTTTTAAAACAACACACAACTTCAACTTTTTCAACACACAACTCTGCTGCTTGCTTTTCTTTAATTAGTTGCAGGAAATTTAATTTCTTGATCAGAAATTCAAATTTAGCATGCTAGTTATTATCTAGTTATTTAGCGAAGTTATGAGAAATTGAATACCCCCCAAAAATAAATAAATGTAATAATAATTAATTAACTTAATTTCTGCAGCGTTAATTTTTCTTATTTTACTAACTTCTATTGTTAGGTCACACAAACCACAAATAAAGCAATTGTACTAAAACTTATTGCTTTTCATTTTTTAAGAACAAAAATATTCAATATATAAGGCTAAAACCTGTGATTTTTGCTTTTAATAATTCTGAAACATGTGAGTTAGTTCTGTAACATATTCGCTGTTTTTCAATGTTACCGCTCTGACTGTTACCGATCTGACAAACTGACAAAGTTTTTTTTTTATTTCCGAGTCGATCGCACTAAACCAAAATCAAACACGTGGCTTTTTCACTTGTAATAAAGGACTATACTTATATATAAAATAATTTTTAAAATAATAAAAACTGCGCATTTTAGAGCGTGTTACCGATCTGATGACTCAAATGACACACATTTTATAAAATCGCTTTAAAAAATCTTACCTACAATTTTAGATGCAGAAATGCAAATTTTTAATTACGATTTGATAAAATATCCCACCAGGTACTCAGTATCACGTGGTATAGGTGCAGGAAATGATTTTGGGAGCCTAAACATAGATCGGAAGTTATTGTTACCACTCTGACGGCTGAACTTGGGACACCCTTATTTCGCATTGGCTAGAAAATCAGAAATCGATTAAAACAAAAATGAAGTAAAATATTAACAAAGGGGTAAAAATAGAATCGTTTTTTGTGCAAGTGCGTTTTTTTGGGAAGTTAGAAAGTGCGCATGACCTGTTTGCATGCTAAGCTTTGTACTGGGGACACGTTACGATCTGATTTTTGATGTATAAACACACAATATACTAAAGAAAAAAAATATATATTTCTGATGTATTAGATGAAATGAAAGCAGAACCTTATCTTCTACGGAAAATTACTTTTATAACATATCAAATACTATGACAACACATTTCAACCAAATTGCACTTAAAACAAATCTATAACACTAAACTAAACAACTATAACTCACTATATTCATACATCTATAACATATTACAACACTTACCCCAAATATTTAACATATACTAACTCAAAAACTAATCACAAAAATCACACAACAACCCTCCAAATACACAAATCACAAATAAAATTATCCAAAATTCCAACTCTCACCACCACAAAACAACTTCCACCAACTAATACAAACATCCCACTTCCAATCACCTCACTTTTTTCCACCTATCTTTATACCAAAACACACAACCACCCACACACAACACAACAACAATTAAACTCAACACTTCTAAACAACACTACTCAACCACTTACCACTTCCAATAAACTTATCACACTAACTAAACTATCAACATAAACATAAATACCAACATTAAACCACTCCACACCTACACTAAAAACACATAATCATTCCTACTCTCCAATACTTACACCCATTTACCCTCTATACAATACTCCAAAATCAAACATTACAAACTCCTCCCAACAAAACAAACTATACAACCCACCAAACCACCAATCCCCTTCTCCAACAAACTCTACCACCCACTCAAAACTAACCCCATTCATCTCTCCAAAATACTAATTTCTACCTCTACCAACCAAATTATACAAAAATTACCAACAAACCCCTCAACTCCACCATAACACATAACACATAACAACACACATTTATCCACACTTCCCTATACCAAACCTACCCCATCCAAAACCCCAACCACCCCCCCCTCAAAAAAAAACACCTACCCATCTATCCACCACCATCCCCAAAACTTAAAACAACAAATATCCCACCCCAAAAAACAATCACCCATACATACTTCTTCTACCCCAACTCCACTCCCTAACCCCCCCAATATTCAACACCCCCATCTCCTCCCCCCACCCCCTTCCCACCTATAAAACATAACACACATCTCAACCAAATATAAAACTCACCCCATCCAAACTCACTCACCCCCCCTCCCAAAATAATACCCCTAAAACACCCATCTCTATCTCCCAACTTCCATCACCCCAACTCCCCCCCAAAAAATTCTCCCCCCCAACCTATTTATCCTAACCACATATCATAAACCTAACTCACTCCCCAAAACCAACTTATCCAATCCAACCTTACCTCAAAAAACCCACAATCAAAAATAAAACCCCCATCCTATACATACTTCCTCTTCCAACCTCCCCCCACCCAACCAAAAACCAAACAAAAATCACCATTCCCTCCCACAATACATTCCACCACCTTATAAAAACAAAACTCCACAAACCAACTTTCATAACTCACACACAATCTTTCCCAAATACATACCTTACTACTTCCTCTCCTACTCCTCACAAATAACCTCCCATCATCTATCTAACCTCATAAAAAATCCAACAAAAATATAACATCTAATCTAAAACCCTACCCCTCACCAAACCTATCCACTAAAAATCCCCAAAACCAAAACTCCTAAACAAACAATAAAAAACCCATCAACCCCCCCACCAAAAACTCCCCAAATCTAAAACCCCCCCCAACAATCAAAAACCCAAAAACAAAACCACCACAACTCCAACTAATACCCACATCCCCCCCCACACCAAAATAAAACCCATTCCCCAACCTCCCTAAACTATCCCCACCACCTCCCCCAATCATAAATCAACCAAACTAAAAAACCTCAATATAACCTCCAAAACAAAACAAAATCAAAAACCACAACCACAAACACATAAATCCCCCCCAAATACTCCAACAAACCCAAACCACCAAAACCAACTACACCAAAACAAACACCCCCCCCCTCTAACTTCATATACCACAACAACACAAACCTACCACCAACAAAAAAAAACCCCACCCCTTACTATCCCTAAAAAACCCACCAACCCCACCCACAACCCACCTAACTACTCCCCACCCACCCACACCCCCCACAAACCACACCCCACCCCAAACCACCCCCCATACCCACCCCACACCCCACACCCCCACAAAACAACACCTCCAACCACCCCCAACCCCCAAAACCCCATACCCCCATCCCATACCCCCCCAAAACCCACACCCACCAACTCCCCACAACACCAACCCCCAACCCCACACAAACCCACCCCCACACCAACCACCACACCACAAACACCACACCCACACCCACAACACAACCACACCAACCTCCACCACCCACACCCCCAACCACAACACCACCCAACCAAACCACCCACCACAAACACCCCCAAACCAACCCCACAACCACCCCCCCCACCCCCCCACCCCACCACCCACCCCCATACACACCACCCCCCCACCCCCACCACCCCCCACCCCCACCCCCCCACACACCCCCACCCACAACCCCCCACACCCCCACCCACCCACCCCACCACCCCCCCCACCCCAAACCACCCCCCCCCCCACTCCCCAACACCACCCCACCCACACCCCACACAACCCCCCCACCCACACACCCCACCACACAACCCACCCCCCCACCACCCCCACACCCCCAACACCACCCCCCCCCCCAACCCACCCCACACCACCACCCCCCCACCCAAACCCCCCCACCACCCCCAACCCACCACACACCCCAACCACACCCACACACACCACCCACCCCCACAAACACAACCCCCACCCACACCCCCACCACCCAAACCACACACACCCCCACACCCCGAGAAAACTAGAAGAACTACTACTAAATAGAGTTCGTAAAAATAGAGAGTGCAACATTTCAATAGTGCTTCAATCTCTTTTTAAAGAAATTCTGAAATTCTTGCTTACTTGTGATTTATTATTTTTAGCTAGTAGTTTTTCGATTCTACGTTTATTTCTCTTTCTCTGTCTCTCTTTTTCACTTTTCATAATCCTATACAGATAATCCATCATTTAACTTTTAAGCAGATCTTGTTCAAAGAAACCAAAAACAGACGGCTATCTCCAACTAATTCTGAAGCCACCTTCTCCTTTAAACCCATTAATGCAGCTTCCATAAAAGGGACCCACCCAAAAAGGGTCTGAATTTCCCCAAATGCACATCTCAATACATTATAGGCGTTCAGTGAGTACCTTGGCATCGTATCGCAATCGAAATAAATACACGATATGCCGCACATAACCCAAAGTACATAGTGTAGTACTGTAGCAGTTTTAATATGAACAAAAACACCCAACATGGACCATCGTTCACACATCATGACGAAACCCTAAAGCTAATTTTCTCAAAGTTATTTCCAGCTCTCACCCGCTAAGATAATTGCAGCTATCAAATCATTCAATAAAAAATGTTCTAATAAACAAAAATAACGAATCGTAAGCAGAAATTATAATTTCAGTGAAACTACCAGTAACGTAACCTCTAGGCGTCTAACGTAACTTACACGGAGAGATATCGAGCTAGTGACATACACCCTCTCAAACACAAAGAAAAGCCATATTACCATACAATAATATAACCACGTCACTACGCAGCTAGTTAGCTACACACACCGTAGAATACACTCCACTCACACGAACTCATGACGAGTCACACACAAAACACCGCCTAGGACTCAACGTGTGGTTATCTACTCGCTGATCTCTACTCGACTAGCACTCTCTGCTCAAGGTAGTGATGTGTAAACGTGACGCATGTTCATGCTCTCCTCAAATAGCTACGCATTATTAATGTCCTAACCAATCGAGAACACGCAATGTAAAAATACCTTTTTTAGACGCATAAGATGTATATTTCACTTTTTATCACTTTATATACAATATACTATCATTATAGTATAGATTTAAGCCTAGGCCATTCATGCATCATCTGCCATAAACACTCCTGCACCTGGTTTTAACCACAAAATGTTCAAA
Organism: Uloborus plumipes; assembly: GCA_038373865.1. Lineage (NCBI taxonomy): Eukaryota > Metazoa > Arthropoda > Arachnida > Araneae > Uloboridae > Uloborus > Uloborus plumipes. Next base: position 99,099 of record JAXGGA010003429.1, read on the forward strand.
AGGACTCCCAAAACGCCCCATCAGCGCAAAGAAAAGCTTTACACGCATAGACAATAAAGAAAAGAAGGGGATGGAAAGAATAGCTTAGAGTGAAAATAATAACAGTAGAAGAAACAGAAAACCTTTGACAGCCAAAAGTCAAACATCTGCAACAGCAATAGGTAAGAAAGAATGTCAACCCAGCTTCTCTTTCTTCTTGACCAGAGGGTGAACCAAAAGTGAGTCTTTTGGCGAATGTGCGAAGTCGGTAATTAACTGGGACCGTAATTGATAGTTCTGGAGGGGATCGCAACACGTGTTCGGCTGAGAGCGCCCCCCCCCCTTTTTCCCCTTCAAGCCTGTGGTCACATGAATGGATCTACATGACCCCAAAAGAAAGGGGCTTTGCAAACATTACCACAATAATTCTTTTGAGAATCTGTGTTTTCCTTGAGGGAATCATTTTCTTGTTTAACAAATCACTGTTGAAGGATATAGTTGCTTCAAATCTCGTGATTCTCTTTCGCTGTGTAGTAATATAAATAATTTGCATAATTGCTGAGAAATCATCCAATAGAGTAGCATAAGTTAGTGGTGTACATCAGGGGTGCCCATCCCCCCAAAGCTCAATGGCGCAAATTCCTCCCTCCCCCCAAATTTTTCACAACCCTCTTGTGCTTTTTATTTTTTTATTTTTACTCCTCTTTTTAATAAATTTATTTTTTTTAATATTATTTATTTATTTATTTAAATATTTATTTATTTATTAAAATATTTATTTATTTATTAAAATATTTATTTAAATATTATTTATTTTTTAAAATTATAACTATTATTTTTTTATTTATTATTAATTTTTTAAAAGTGCTAATTATGCGCGGAATAGAATCGCTTTTGTTCTCTTCCAGACATTCCAAGCACACACACTGGAAATAAATAAGTAAAAAATTATAATAACGAAATAAAAAAATAATTTGATTTAAAAAAATAAATAATCGAATAATTTTTATTTAAAAAAATCAGCAAATAATTTAAATTAAAAAATAAACTAATGAATAATTGAAATAAATAAATATAATAAAATAATTTTAAAAATCCCCCCCGTAAATTTAGATGGCGCAACTTGCGCCATAATCCTCCCCTGTGGGCACCCCTGGTGTACATAGAAATTAATTTTTGGGGGGTGCATATCGTTATTTTCAGTAAGGAAGCGATTTCTTTGCAATCACCATTTCGTGAAGAAAAAAAAAAGATTTATCCACTTTATATTTTCTTTCAAAAACTGATCAAAAATTGAAATTTTAGTTCGTGAAAATGATAAGAGAAAAGATAGTTTATGAACAATAGGTATACTATAGTTCGTGCAAATAAGTTAAATTCATGCTTCCAAGAATCTGTAGAGTCCGAACTCACTGAAAAGTTATTAAAAAAGTCAGTGATCGAAAAAAAAAAAAAAACTCACAGTTGTTTAACAAGAAGTTCTGTCAAGAACTAAACGAGCCTACTTTCCCGTACATCGACATCGGCATTCTAGCATCTGATCATTATTCTCTTGATTATCTAAGACTAAAAATTATGTCAAACATACCTTTAAAAGCAAAATATACCTCTCTCATCAGATGAAATAGACACATAAAAAGTAAATAAATGAATAAATAAAGTTTTGTCGCACCTTTTAAAGAATGTAACTGTTACAGTTCTTCCGTAGAAAAATTCCTCAATTGTTTTCAAAAAAAAATTAAAAGTACAAAGTACATCAAAACACATTTTATCAAAGAAAGAAAAAAAAAACTCCGTTGCCAGTTGTTAAATATAAATTAAGAATAAAATGCCCTAGTGAATGAAACATTTTTGTTACAAAAAAAAATCGTCTGCCAAAAATAATAATAATAATAATAATAAATTCAATAAAACAAATGAATAAATAAACAAAAAATCGTCTGCACAGTCAGTCATTTTTTTCGGACTGTTTACTCAAAAGTTATTAGGGGTGACAGCTTGCTTGAGCGGTTCAATGTTGAATGAAAAATTGTTCAAATCGGAAATGTAAATACGGGAATGAAGTATCCTTGAAAAGTTCTTTCCAACAAAAAAAAGTTTGTTCAAATCGGACTGTTCATTAAAAAGTTAGTATCGCGGGACCGGTTATTTGAACGGCTCAAAGTTGAACCAAAAATTGTTCAAATCAAAAAATCAAATATGGGAATGAGCTGTACTCGCCGAGATCTTTCCAACAAAAAAAAGTTTGTCCAAATCGGAATGTTCATTCAAAAGTTATTAGGGGGGGACAGACAGACAGACCGACCGACAGACCGACCGACACACAAATTCCCCATCTCAATACCCTACTTTCAAATTTTTAATTTTTCGATATTCATTTTACCTCTTTATTTTTTTAACTTGGCGATATTTTTTGGACTTGGCGATATTTTTTTTAACTTGGCGATATTTTTTGGACTTGGCGATATTTTTTCGATGCATTAAGCTACTTTTAATACTTTTTTCGTCTTTCTTTTATTTTTAACGGGAAAGTAGGCTAAAAAGGATCACATACTCAATCGAAATGAAAATTCAACATTAGTGCTTTGAAAAATATTTCAGATTTCTTCCTCATCGCATTTATAAGAAAATTTCTCTCCTGGAATATTTCAATTTCCGTAAAGAATCTAAGGGGAGGTCATCTGTCCCTTTGCCCTCCTCTTGGGTACGCCATTAGCACTATTGACTCTTTTTAAACTGTAGCTTGCTAGATAATAATTGCATTTATTTAATGAAGAATCGCAAGTCACAAATCATCGATTATTAGCTCTTATAAACACTAATGTCAGTTCAACAGTTAAACAAAGAATATTTATTCGAAGGACTATTGCACAAACTCTCCATTATTTGCTCTTAAAAAAACTAAAGCATCTTAATACTATAACTTTACTTATTTCAGTTTTATCACCAATATTTAATATTATTAATTTTGGTATAAAAAGTGTACTTTTAAGATCGCATTAGTAAATCCCTTTAACCAAAATTATGAGAATTATTTAGAATATTTAAGACTATGCCTTTTTACCTAAAATATAAATTTTGCGTAATTTTTATTTTGTCACCCACAAAATATCGTTAAAAAAAACAGCAATTTTTATAGATATTCATAAATCTCTTTTTCCTAAATGCTAATGCAAACAAATAAGTTAACTTGTATTATATTTAACCTTGTAGAAAAAGTAACGGTTTCCTGGAATCTACATAGAAAAATACCGATTTTACTGTTTGGTTGGAGTTAACTCACGTTTTAATTTTATGATAGTTAAGAAAAATCTGCACACTTATGTCAGTCGACAAAATGAGCAAAAAATTTTCCTTTTGCTCATATTGGTCAGTTTTTTTTTTTCCAACTTATACTCAAGTTGCAATAAAATGAGTTATATTTCAATGAGTGAAACACGTATCATTCATATTTGGCCCATCTTTTTTTTTTTTTCTCCTTCCATGTTACGTCGCCGGAAACCTCAAATTATCATTTGTAGCATTTTAAATTTCTTAGTTAGATCAAGAAAATAAAGAGTGTGGAAAGTTACGGATTTACACATTTGAAGCTTTATACAGGCAGTTCTTCAAGGCATAAACGTAGAAAAATCTAAGGAATTGGATTAGTCATTCATTTAACGCTTCAAATATACCGTCCCATGGAACTCTTCGTACTACACGCACGATAACATTTCTC
>JAXGGA010003430.1:0-102755 GCA_038373865.1 Uloborus plumipes
ACTTTTGCGCCAAAGCACCTTCCTTTCAGATTTGACCCCGGAGGTCGACTCCTGCCATCGAAATTCAATTGAAGATTCTGCGTCGTCTTGTTCTCACGAGTAGTTTACTTCCCCAAACCATCTCGTTTGTCACTTTATTCACTTATCACCCAATAACTTCGATAAAATGAGGAAACTATGCCAATAAAAGTATGGCTCCCATTATAGCTCGTTTTGTTTTTGTTGTCCGTTGGTATTTGAAAAGCTTTTGTGTTTTTGTTGGGGCTGCAGGCTGACAGGATGCGAATTAGGTAAAATAAGGCGGAAACTGCCTCTTGCGAATAATAAAATGCGACTGGTAATTTGTTTTAACGAGTCGAAGCAGTAAATCGTGAACAGTGAGTGTCGTTATTGAAATTGATTTCAGGATGCGTGTTCGGCATAGATTACGCAAAATCTTATTAAATAGCGTTCTACTTTTATTTTAATGCTGAGTCTGGAAATTCAAGTTCGGGCTATAAATGCTGGAAAGTACATCATTTAATGATTACGACTGTAACTGAACTGAATTTTGACCTTTATGTTCATTAAATACTTCGGATAATGCAGCACCTATTTTGATTTGAAAGAGAAGCATGGGAAACATAACGCTCTCTTTTTTATCTGTTTAGACGATCCGATCAACTGATTTGTATTTGGGATCACATCTCGTTTCGTTCTAAATTGACCGTTTCAAACTTATAAAGCACGTTCAAGTATCCATGCACTTGAATGTAGGACAAAAAAAAATAAAAAATACGTGTACATAAAGACAAGAAAAAATACTGATCTTTTTTTAATCAATATTTTTTATAATGTATCATTCGGAATAAATTATAACGAAAAACGAACTTATGTTTTACATTTGAAATGTATCTCTGGCGAAATAATTTTAATGCATCATACATAAACCTCACTTGAAAATTATAACGTAGGAAAATTAAATGCTGTATTAATTTTTTGACATGATTTCAGCTAGTGCGTTATTTATTATTTAAAATCAACTTTTATAACATATAAAGCAACGTTTTGTTAATTAATAAATGGGAAAATGATTGAGAAAAAAATCAGATTTTCAAGTTATTGATACTTTTTTTTTCAAAAAAAAAGTATATCAAAATTACTTTAAAGAGGCAAAACGTCAGAGGCAAACAAGAAGTTCTGTCAAGAACTAAACGAGCCTACTTTCCCGTACATCGACATCGGCATTCTAGCACATGATCATTATTCTCTTAATTATCTGAGACTAAATATTATGTAAAACATACCTTTTTAACACTTAAAGCTGATTTCTAAAAGCAAAATATACCCCTCTCATAAGATGAAATAGACACACGAAAGGTAAATAAATGAATAAATAAAGTTTTGTCGCACCTTTTAAAGAATGTAACTGTTACAGTTCTTCGTAGAAAAATTTCTCAACCATTTTCAAAAAAAAAAAATAATAATAATAATAAATAAATAAATAAATAAATAAAAGTACAAAGTACATTAAAACACATTTTATCAAAGAAAGGGAAAAAAAGAAGAAAAAAAACTCGTCTGTTGATAAAATGTCTCGAATTTCACTTTTAATCCGTTGCCAGTTGTTAAATATAAATAATAAATAAAATGCCCTCGTGAATGAATTATTTTTGTTACAAAAAATAATAATAATAATAATAATAAATAAAATAAAACAAATGAATAAATAAACAAAAAATCTTCTGCACAGTCAGTCATTTTTTCTTGAGCCTGCATTTCCGCCATGTTTGCGGAGTCAGAGTCGGAATCAGAGTCCTCACAGAAGATTATTCAGAAAAGTACTTTACAAACATTATTTATCAAAACCATTTTCTTACAACGTTAGTTTGCAGGAAATCCGACTTTAAGTTCAGGATCAACATTCAACTTAAATTCCCCGTAGGCGCAAACGTTAATTTTTTTTTCTGAACGGCTCAACATTGAACGAAAAATGTTTCAAATCAAAAAGCGAAATATGGGAATCAGCCTCTCCGAGATCTTTCAAACAAAAAAAAGTTTATTCCATTAGGATGGTTCACTCAGAAGTTATTAGGTGGGGAAAGGTTGCTTGAACGGTTCAATGTTGAACGAAAAAATGTTCAAATTGAAAATTTAAATACGGTAATGAAGTATAATTGCTGAGATCCTTCGAACAAAAAAAAAAGTTTATTTAAATCGGACTGTTCACTCAAAAGTTATTATGGGTGACAACTTGCTTGAGCTGTTCAATGTTGAACGAAAAATTGTTCAAATCGGAAATGTAAATACAGGAATGAAGTATCCTTGAGAAGATCTTTCGAACAAAAAAAAGTTTGTTCAAATCGGACTGTTCACTCAAAAGTTAGCATCGCGGGACAGGTTTTTTGAACGATTCAAAGTTGAACCAAAAATCGTTCAAATCGAAAAATCAAATATGGGAATGAGCTGTACTCGCCGAGATCTTTCCAACAAAAAAAAGTTTGTCCAAATCGGAATGTTCATTCAAAAGTTATTAGGGGGGGGGGGGGCAGACCGACCGACCGACCGACCGACCGACCGACACACAAATTCCCCATCTCAATACCCTACTTTCAAATTTTTAATTTTTCGATATTCATTTTACCTTTTTATTTTTTTAACTTGGCGATATTTTTTTAACTTGGCGATATTTTTTAGATGCATTAAGCTACTTTTAATACTTTTTTGGTCTTTCTTTTATTTTTAACGGGAAAGTAGGCTAAAAACGGAAGACAAATCTCGAAATTTCGAAAGCTAAGCAAATACTATTATTGCAGTTACATTGTTGGTATCTGAATTGCATGCAAGCTTAAGCAATATTTGTGTAAGCAAAGTTAGTAAAACTTTCACTAGCAAGTATACTGATTTTTTTTATTCGTAATGAACTCAATTCATATTAAATTCATTATGAATTAGCTTCTTTACGAGGAATAATTACTTACGTAAAAATTAATGAATCAAAAATTAATTTATCCATTTATTTTTAAGCCTGATTTAGTAGTAATATTTATTCATTCATTAACAAACGGGATAACTAATAACAAGTTAACAATATTATAGAAACTATCAGAAACATCACTACTTTTTTATGCAATTATTTCACTTGCATTCGACAACATTCGTTTAGTCTTCGTAGATATTAATTAGAGACACTAATGACATATTTAAGTGCATGCACATTAGCACGTCAGCTTTTCATTTATGATGTCTGATGTTGCGCGTTGATTGTGAAGTTTTAATAACAGCATGTCAAGTAATCTTATTTTTTTTCAAATCATGACCATCATGATTTTAATGTTTAAATCAGAATAAGACAAAGGTCAATGAATGTAAAAAAAAACTCTTCAAAGGTACTGGAAAAGTTTACCGTTTTTTATCCCAAACAAATAATCTTTGAAACATCAACATTTAGCGTCAAGACATGTTTTTATATTTTCAAATAGTGTTGTTTTTACCCTACATCTGCCTCATATAAAAATATAAAGATGGTGAAAAGTAAATATATTATGTACTTTTATTTTGACAAAAATTATTTTTTTCATTAAACTTATCAGGTATAAAGCAGAAGTTTCTGCAAGACAAAAAATCCCGCCCGTGTTTTGAATTTTCGAGGAGCTATTTTTCGGGCAAGATAGTAAAAACGTGAGAGAAAAATCTCCGTTATACACTGCTCGACATTGAAAATGCAACACCAAGAAGAACAATAAGTGATATTTATTTCAAAATAAATAAGCAAAATTTAGAGCGAGGACGGCGTCGGCTCAGTAAGAAGTAGGACCACCGCGGACAGCGATGCACGAAGAAACACGTCTAGGCATGGAGTCAATAAGCCTGCGGATAGTCTCCTGAGGGATGGCACTCCATTCCCTTTCAACCATTTGCCACAGTTCGTCCTCTGAACGAGGCAGTGACAGGTTCTGCAAACGGCGTCCAATCACGTCCCACACATGTTCGATTGGTGACAAGTCAGGAGAGTATGGTGGCCAGGAAAGCATCTGTACACCTCGTAGAGCATGTTGGCTGATTCGAGCACTGTGAGGCCGGGCGTTATCCTGTTGAAAAATTGCATTTGGCAGACTCTGAAGGTAGGGGATTGCCACCGGCCGCAGTACATTATCTACATATCGTTGGGCCGTCATAGTGCCCCGAATACGAACTAGAGGTGATACGGAATTGTATGCAATAGCGCCCCAAACCATTATGCCACGTTGTCGCGCTGTGGGGCGTTCCACAGTTACTGCCGGATTCGATCTTTCTCCACGTCGACGCCACACACGTATGCGATGACTATCGCTGGACAAACAGAAGCGGGATTCATCTGAGAACACTACGGTTTGCCATTCTGCCATCCACGTCGCTCTGGTCCGGCACCATTCCAAACGTTGGAGTCTGTGCTGTGAGGTCAATGGCAGTCTTCTTAGCTGGCGCCGTGATTGCAGGCCACGTACAACCAGTAGACGGGAAATATGGATTATTAGTACCAACAAAACAATATTCTTTACCATTTCCAAGAAGTTTTGCAAAGCATAAATTATTACAAGACTTACTGACTGATTGGCAAGAACGTTGGGATCAAGAACTTACAGGAAGAGAAATCTATAAAATTCGTTCCAAAGTTACATTTACTCCTCTGAATTTAGACAGACATGAAGTATTTTTCTTTACTGGCCATGGTCCATTTCCTTCGTACTTAAAAAGATTCCACCTAAGAAATACTGATCTCTGCAGATGCAAAGCACCTGGAAATCCTCAACATTATATACAGCATTGTATTCATACTTCTTCATTCCATCTTCGTTCTACAGGCAATTGGCCTCAAGACTTAAAAAACTATTATTCGTTTCCTGCAGCAAAAAAGAAAATTACTGCTCTTATTTCTTTTCTAATAGACCACGAGCATTTTCTTTTCGAATAATTTTTATTTTTTTTATTTTTTTTTATTTTTTCCTTAACGTCAATACTATTAACTGCACTTTTTTCTTGTTCTTTCTGCTATTTATTTATTAAATTATCTACATTTCTTTTTTTTTTCTTTAATTATAATGTTTTATTATTTATATTTATTTTTTTTTTCTTTTTCATTTAGTTTTTGTTATTTATATATTTTTTTTATTTATTCCTTTAAAAACTTTTTTCATTTGTTTTATTTATTTATTTATTTTTTTTTCCGTTACTATTATGTAAATATTTTACTTATATTTTTTTTTATTTTAATTTATTATTATCCAAAATTATTTTTCTGATGTATGTACCAAATTGAATGTTTACCCATGTGGGTTGTTTTGTTCTTTTCACATACGTCATCCCGTAATTTGTTAAATTTAACATTGTTGAATATGTACAAAGGGATGGCGTATTTTTGAAAAAAAAAAAAAAAAAAGTAGACGGGAAATGGTTCTGGTCGACACAGGAACATCCAAGGTACCTTGTACGTGCTGCAGAATCGACGTACAAGTGACTTGCGGGTCCGCCACAGCTTGTCCGTGAATCCGTCGATCCAAGCGGTCTGACGTCACTCTGGCTGCACCTGCACCCCTCAATGTGGCTACATTTCCTCTTTCCAACCATCTCCGACACAGCCGATGCACAGTGCTTGCATCCATGTGGGTATCAGCTGCAATTTGACGTATGGATCAACCTTCCCTTCTCAGTCCGATCACCATATCCCTTGTAAAGTCGTCTATAGGCTGGAAGTGTCGTCGTTGAGGACGGCGTGGCATTTCCTCCTATCACACGTATCCTTAGAGACAAAAATCAAATTTCTCCGATAATTAGTCTGGCAGAAAAACCAACATGAACATAGCCCTTTTTTCAACTTCATTATCTTATATCTTACTTCACGTGCGTCATACAGCTGCGCATTTCAAATCATTTGCATAACTCAGTGACGTGCGTCTACGGTAAAATTTGCATTAATTTCTGACCACTCCTTCTTGGTGTTGCATTTTCAATGTCGAGCAGTGTATTATACAAGAAATCTAAATGTTTCTATCGTAGAAAAATTTCTCCTGTCCTTCTGCTTTTTCTTTTCTTTTTCTAGTTGTTCATGTATTTGAAATAATATAGAACTCTCTTAAAAACTAATTCGTGCATGTTGTTTAATTTTTCTCCCCTCCTCTCTTTTTTTAAAAGATTATAATTCAGATTAATGTTATTGGAAAATGAACATTGTTGAACTTATTTTGTCGTCAAGCAAAAAATTATGATAAACCGTACCTCAAAAAACATGATGGGTCCATATTTTTGCTGTGTTTTAATGGCCGAATTATTACTATGTATCTTGAATTAATTAATTTATAAAACCCATGCGTCTGGGAGCAAATGACAGAAAAAAGAAACGGCGATCCTTAGCTGGAAAACCAAATTCTATTGCTCAATTGGTATTCTTAGTAATAAGTGAAAAGATTAGCCTCCTTTTAGCTTACTAGCTTCGAAGGCACTACTTAATCTACCAGTACACCAATACTTTCGCTGCTCATTTGGTATTCTTAATGATGAGCAACGAGAGTGGTCCCCATTCATTGTTTCTAATTTCTTAGAAACTATTTAGCTAATCAGTACAGTAATTTCTTCACTTATTCTGTTTTCAGATACTCCTTATTTAGGTGTTCGTTTTGTATTCTTAACGAGTAGTAAGAAGAGTACTTTCCCGGTTTCGTAGGCACCGTTTATAGAAACAGGACACTATTTTCTTAGCTTATTCTGCTTTCAGATACTTCTGGACTTTCCTAGTTTTGAAAGTTATAATTAATTAATTAGATAATTATTTTTCTTCGTTCATTATGACTTTTTAACACTTAATTTAGACAGAAAGATTCTAATGTGCTACTGTAAAAATTCATTTTTTTTATATTGCTGTGTGAATTTCCTATGCACATAAATATATTTAATTAAGTCGTTTAATAAGAGGTTTTGAAGTTCGTTATTATCGTTTGTTAAATGTTTTAATGATTTCGAATTTCTCAGAAAGAAGTGAGACAGATATCTTGTACTTTTTTCATAAATGTATATTTATTACTGTGTACAAATCAAAAGAAATTTGAAGACTAAAAGCGGCATATTGCCCCTGCTGACACATGCGCAAGACAGTGACCAATCGTCTGAATTTTTAAACGAAGACCATAGCTATTGCCACGCATTCGGTGGATAAACTTTTAAAGCAAAAAGCAAAATATATACCAACTACATTTGAATTCGAGATAAATGTCATAACCTCCAATCATTCAAATAAAGCAAATTTTATTGTTACTCTCATTTTTTTATGTTGAGCTTTAGAAAACATGCTGTACCTTCTCTTTGGTGGGCCAATGTACATTACTCTAATGATGCTCCTATGTCTCTAAATTAGTGGCAACTTTTTAACTTTCTTGATTTCTTTTTGTCGAGAGGAGTACGATAACCTCAAGAAAACCATGGTAGCAGGACCCAAGCAGAATATTTTTAAAAATAAATTAGTTTTCTTAAAAACGAAATGTTTTCCTAGTTTAAGTTCAATAACTTGAGTTGGATTTCTTCCTCATAACACCCAATGTATTTTACTAAGAGAACAAAATCTTTCCACAAGACAATGAAAAAAATCCCCTGCAAAAATTTCATTTTCCATTTGCCTGTTAGTTTTATTATATTCATGAATTTACAAACAGAATAAGAAATAGTAAAAGTTATTTAAACTTGTTTTAAAAATAAAACAGGTATGAATATCATTTAGATACTAAGAAGAATATTTTAAAATACACATTTTAAACGTAAAATATTATAGCATATAATTCATTTGTTATTTTATGTTCCACAGTAAGTCACCATCATATAAAAGCTTTGTCTTTATGTTTAGGGAAAGTTGGTTTGTTAGTAAGATAAACTAGCTTTTCATTGACTGATATTTGATGAGTAGCTATTGCTATGGTATTCTTGCTGAATTGATAATTTAATGGGAAAAAGGTTCATTGACATTGGAAATTTTTCTCACTCCAATAAATTCTAAACATGTGCAACTGCAAACTAAACTTTTGTCAGAATAAGATGATCAATCAAGTTTTCTTCTTCTACTTATTTATTATTCATTTTTTGTAGTTTTAAATGCTTTTTTGTGTGAAATCAGGCTAAATACTACTGCAAATACAATGTAGAACCAAGAAAATTGTTGAAATGAAGCAGATTCGAAAAATAGTCAAGAGTTGAAAAATGAAGTCGCATGTTAAGATTCCAGTCTCTTACTTGCAATTTAAACATTTAACAACCTATTTCACGTTTATAAACTTATAATAATTGAAGCTTAAAAAAACACACACATAAATTAGGAGAAAAAATGTTGGTTTAGTCACTTCCTTCCGTTTTCAAATGATAGTTCCGGGAAAGATTGGTAAAGGTTCCGCAAATAATCTGTCGTCTTAAATGCACGAGCTCAGGTAGAAAATAAAAATATTGGCTTTGAGTTACTGATAGGGTTTTTAAATTCTCAATTTAATTTACTAATGATATTGATATCAAAAAAAAATTGACTGTTTATTTATGCATTTTTGTATCAAGAGATTTAGTTCTTAGGAAAAAATAAAACTTCGACATTTTCTTCATTTTGTCCATAACTGCCAATAACTTGCTTTATAAAAATGTAGGGTGAGTTCTGGTAAGTGCGTCCACGGGGTAAGTGCGTCCACTGGGAATTATATGAACACTGTTCTGAAATGGCTTCCGCAACACATCGACTATGTTAGATAACTGTCTAATGATAATTTCAATAGGTAGAATTCAGGCCTGGATTCAATAGACGAAACACAATCAGACACAACTTAAATGTCTTCAAAAAAACTCTAAAGTAAAGATTGAGAAGGTTTTGTTTCAGTTTCTCTTGTAGTCATACCAAGCAATTGAAGTCAAGAAATGCAAGTTGTTTCTTTTGAGTAATAGCTACTAATAACATACATGGGGTATTTTGATCAAATACTCTAAGTAAAATTTGTTTATATGACGGTACGCACTTTCCCTTTCTTTAAAGTAAGGTGGGGGTAAGTGCGTACCATTTTGATGGGGCAAGTGCGTACCACTATCATGAGGCATATGCGTACTATTATTCGGAGCAAAGTGCGTACCATTATGATGAGGCAAGTTTGTACCATTACGTGGAAAATCCGACTCTCGTAATTCACCTTTAATTTTGCTTATAACTCTTTTATAAGCCGATTATAAATCCGACGTCATTTCCATCAAGTATTTATATTTACATTGAATGCGGCGTAAGATTTCAATTTTATTCAATATCTCTGAAATATATTGGCTTTTAAGTATCTGTTAGTACATTTTTCGTTGAAAATAGCGATCATAAGCTATACTTAATTTAAACCAGAATCACAAATTAAGCAATGAAATTAAGTGAAACACTTAATGAGGAACCAACTGATTCAAAAAACGAAGGTGAAATAATGAATAAATTATATTTAAGAAAATTAAGAACACCTTGTAAAAAACTATTTCAATGTACAAGAAAAAAAAAGTACAAGTATCATATCATGATCTTTTTTTTTTGCTCTTTATTTTGTGTTTTTTCTTACTTCTGCTGATTCTAATAAGAAAAATATTAAAAGGGTATTTATTCAAAAAAAAAAAAAAAAAACGAATTGTTCACTCAGGTCACCTAACAATCTACCATAGAAATGGAATTAAAGAAAATCACAGGGGTACACACTTACAACAATGCTATTGGACGCACATATCTCATTTTACATTTAAGAAGGGGTAAGTGCGAACCCTGGCTTAAACGCAGACAGATTAATGTATTCAACCAAAATAAACTATGTGGACTATAAGTGATTATTACTAAATAAAAACAACTTACATTTTCTCACTTGGTCTTATTAAAAGGACAAAGGAAGAATCACAGAAAAAACTCTCTCAAACTTCAAATCACAGTTGTTCGTATAAGACACGTGGGATATCACTGATTGCGTTTCATCCATGCAAGCAAGTGCTGATCTCTAGTATTAGGAATTATCCCAAGGCAACTACCTAATATATTTAATATGTGCCAGACGTTTTTTCTTGCTCATATTCACATAATTTAAGGTGGACGCACTTACCCCGCTAGGTAGGGAAAGTGCGTACCTTAGAATAGGTGTCATAAACTAGGTCCCAAAACCTATGCTTATGGTTTATTTGACACATTATATGCTTGAACATCTTAGTAAAAGATCTGGAAAGAAAACTAAAAAAAAATTGTGAGTGTACAAGATTTTTCAACGGAGCAGCATCCTTGAGAACATGAACTTTGAAAAAAAGGGTACGCACTTACCAGAACTCACCCTATCCTTTTTTAATTCTTTTTAATATTTATTCTGAAACCGTATTTTCAAGAAGTACTTCTAAAAGAAAATTATGTTGGCCTACACTTTGACCTTGGTAAGAGAGTTCCGTAAATTGAAAAGATAAGAATGCTAGCTTGTGGTTAAACTGTTGAAATCTTTGGAGATACAAAAAGAATTCACCTGCTGAAAAGAAAACTAGAACACTACTTTTATCCGCAATATCCAGCAAAATTTTATCTTTAAAAATATCCAGTACAGTGCTTATAATGGTGCTTAAATAAATTTTATCTTGAAAAAAGAGAAAGTTATAAAACTTCAACACCTGAAATGGATCAAGAAAGGACATTAGTTTCCCAAACAAACTATAACTTTCCAAAATATCGTGAAATAATTAAATGTTCAAGAGTAGACATTTTTATTTTTTAATATACACTGGCGGAAAAAAAAATCCCAACACCAAGAAAAAATTGCCGTAGAGTAATGAAATTTGGGTAATGCAATTGTCTAGTTAACATGTTGAATTGATTAAATGTACAAAATCACTGGCTAATTTAAGCTCAAGAAAATGCTGTGCAAATGTGAAATTATGTTAATTTAATAGAGGGTGTAACCTCCAGAATTTTGAAGGTAAGCCTGCAAGCGTGCATGCATTATGTCATACAGGTGCCGAATGTCACTTTGTGGTATGGAGTTCCATGCTTGTTGCACTTGCTGTGTCAATACTAGGACCGTCATTGCTGACTGTGGATGATGCTCGAGGTGCCATCCCATGATATCCCATACATTATCAATTGGAGACAGACCTGGTGATTTTACAGGTCATGGTAACATGTCAGCACTCTGTAGAGCACATTGCGTTACAGCAGCGATGTGAGGACGAGCGTTATCCGGTTGGAAAACGCCCCCTTGAATGCTACTCATGAAGGGCTGTACTACTGGTTAAATTAACAGACTGACGACAAATTTTCAATCAGTGAGTTCAATCAGTCTAGTGGATAACCACTAGACTGCCCCTGCTGTCGTGGAAATTGCTCCAAAGACCATAACTCCAGGTGTGAGTCCCGTGTGTCTAGGCCGTAGACCGCTTGGATGCAGGCGGTCCCCTGGCCTCCTTCTGACCAATATACAGCCACCACTGGCACTAATTCAGAATCTGTTTTCATCCAAAATTACAACAGATCTCCACTCCGACCTCAAGTGTGCTCTGTCGTGGCACCACTGCCGTCGGAAAAGGCAATGGTTTGCAGTCAATGGAATACCGGCTACAGGCTGCCTGGCTCGGAACTGTCCTTGAAGTAAACAGTTTCTTACCGTTCCTTGGGTCACGACGGTACCAACTGCAGCTCGAATGTCAGCCGCAGATGCAGTATGATGCGCCACAGCCGTACGCAAGATTCGGCGATCTTCCTTCTCAGTCGTGCCACGTGGCAGCTCGGAACTAGACCTTCTTGAGGTAGTACCATCCCTCGCCCATAGCTTCCAATAATCATGCATGGTGGAAACATTTCCACCGAAGTCTTTCTGCAATATCGCAAAATGAAAATCCACCTTCTCGTAGCCAATTTGTACGACCTCGTTTAAACTCGGTGAGCTGTTGATAATGGCTTCTTCATCTTCTTAAAGGTATTTCTAGCTAACATGAACGCAATTCGTCAAATTTCACGGAAAAATAATACACACGAGCTTCACAACACGCTTTTAAAACAAGCCTTATTTGCATGTTCTGAGTGACGCCAGCTGCGCCACACTTATGCGCGGAACACGAAATTTCAATCGATGTCATCTTTCAGTTGTATAAATACGCCTACCAAATTTCGTTTATCTAACACAAGTCTTTCTTGGTGTTGGGATTTTTTTTCCGCCAGTGTATATGTGGGAGAGAACTGGAGTTATTGGGATGTTGGGAGGAATAGGGTAGCTGCATTTACGCCGAAATAAATGTGAAAAAAGTTTTTGTTTTTAAATAGTTCCTTACTCTATGCAAGAGTTTTGGGCTCTTGCTTGATTCTGTTTTAATTTGCTCCATTAACTGAAGAGACTAGAAACAATTTTTTGCATTTTATTTCGGCATAGGTACAGCTGTCTCATTTTCCTGCTTATCCGGGTGCTCATCTACATACAATTTTCTCTTTGACTGTCAGATGACTTTGAAAATCAGTTGAAATCGTCCCAGATCAATCATAGTAGTTGCTTCGGAACAGCTTCTTAATATAGCTAAACCATAGCTTTCCTTGTCTAATCTATTCTTATCCTGAGCACACAACATTCATTTTCCATTGCACGTAGGCAAGCCTGGCTAACATGAAAAACAAGACGAGCCATTTAATATCAAGTAGCAACTATTGTTTTCCTTTTTCTTTCCGTATATGTTCTCTGTGACTGTTTACTAACCATTAAGCATACGAGTGATAGGCACCCCTTTGACTGCTGTAGAAAATGTAGGCCACTAGGCTCCATGGAAGCAACTTGACACATGACCCGACCCTCAGTGGTCGTGAAGAGAACTGTTAGCGATGCTAAAATGAAGCTATTTGTCTCAGTATTCTTTCTTTTCCTTTCTGTGGGGAGAAGTTAGGGTCAATTTGTTTAAAAGTAATCTGTCTGATGGATGAATGGTTTTGAGTTCTGAAACAGGTTAAGATGATTTTAGCGGCAGCAAGAATTTGCCGAATTCGGTGCTATTGTTAACTTTTTGACTCTCTTTAATAATGACATTTGTAATAGTGAAGAATGTGTAAAGCGGGGAACTTGAATAGCGTTCCTAAGTTCCAACTTGAAAGTATGTATGTTTTTAAGAATACGAACAATGGTTCAAATTTTGATTACACAAAATGTTTTTTCTTAGAGTTAGAAAAACATTCGACGCATTCAATATTCATACACGAAGTGAGAACAAAAAGTACGGTTGGGGCAAAAACCGCTGCTGACAAGAGAGCATGTTCTTTTTGTGTGTGTGTGTGTGTGTGCGTGTGTGGCTATATTAACAAGACAAAAATTAAAGAAAAGAAAAAAAACTATAATTTATTGAATAAGTAATTTTTTGTATTGAAAAGTACAAAACGCTTAAACAGATTATCGATTTGTCTTTTTACTGATGTTCCCAGCTGAGTGTGGCATATTAAAACTTTACAATTATAGTTTCATTTTTTGATGACCATCCCAAGTAGCATCAACTCATTGGATTTTGCTCATTCAATCAACTAACTCCTCGTAAACTGATCCCGTAACGCACGATGACATCGTTCCGATCAGTATCCGAGCACGGTTTTCGATGAGCTACTTTTCATCGGAAAGCGATATCCTTCCGATCAACTTTCCCGATGAAAATAAGCCGAGTTATATTCCATCGGAAAATGATATCCTTTCGATCAAGTTTCCCGATGAAAATTAGCCGAGCTATATTTCATCGGAAAATTATATCCTTCCGATCAAATTTCCCGATGAAAATTAGCCGAGCTATATTTCATCGGAAAACGATATCCTTCCGATCAAGTTTCCCGATGAAAATTAGCCGAGCTATATTCCATCGAAAAACGATATCCTTCCGATCAAATTTCCCGATGAAAATTAACCGAGCTATGTTTCATCGGAAAACTATATACTTCCAATCAAATTTGCCGATGAAAATATGCCAAGCTACAGATTTCATCGGAAAGAGGTCGTAATGATCAAATTTTCTGATGAAAATTTTCCGCGCCGATAACCCGGGTTCGATCCTGGAGTTGGCCAGTCGCACCTGGTTGGGGAAAAAAAAGAAAATGATCCAAAATTCATCGCCACGGAACTAAACTGCTCGTATATTGATCCAACTCTCATCGTATTTTGATCCAAAATTTATCGCCACGGAACTACACTGCTCGTATATTGATCCAACTTTCATTATATTTTTATCCAAAATTGATCCTTAATTCATCGCCACTAGCTACACTGCTCGTATATTGATCTAAATCATGTCGTATTTTCATCCTAAATTGATCCTAAATTCATCGGCACGGGACTGCACTGTTCGTAAATTACTTTAAATCTCATCGTATTTCGAGCAAAACTCATCGGATTTTGCTGCTCGGATTCTGTTTGGCCGATGAGACATATTGGAGCAATTCCCGATGAGAACTCATCGAAATCCGATCCTCAGCCGATGAGAATTTCATCGGGTTTCGATGAATAGCCGATCATCGGTCGATGAGATTGTGCTGCTAGGGATGATTCCAGGGATTAACTTGTAGCTATTTCAGTTTAGAATTTTGTCCTATGCAAGACTTAACAACTAAGAAAAATACTCAAAATTCGATATTTGACCTTGTGTCGAAGACATTGCAAAGGTGTAATAATGCCATTTTTGACAAATTAAATAACCTAAAATAATATTTAATTTCACAGCATGTACTTCTGATACATATATTAAAATTCCATATGTAAATTATTTTTATTTAGAGAATAATAATGTTTACATTTAAATTATATTTCGACTAAAATTAGCATACAAATCGTTCTACATGTTCTATAATTTAAGTTTTTACTTGATGCATTCAAAATATTTTTTTTTTTCAAAAATATAAGACTTTTTTGTGTTTTCTAATGTTATGGGGCGAGAGAGCATACAATTGCTTGAGGCTTAAAAACATGGAACAAAGTAAATAGCATATGCTTCCGTCTGAACAAAAGGCTATCAATTCATCTTTAAAAAAAACTTTCTGTTGAAAGGATATTTGTTTTTGAGGTTATCTATGCAACCTGCAAATATAAACATAATTAGTTCTGTGGCTTGGTTCTAAAAGGGCCTAAGGCAAAAATGTTAGTTTCGAGACAAAGGCGATGAAATACATTTGAGATTTTTTAGAATGTTATAACTTTCTTATATTAAGATTCCCATTATTATTTTTTGGTATTTGTTTATTGTTAGTGTAAAGAAACATTATTTTATCATATGAATTTTTTTTAACCTGTTACTATTTTAAGTAAACATTACGACATTGGGCCCTTTTTGGATTTAAAGCTATACTGCAACAATACAACCAATTTTAGTTTGATATTAGACATTGGCCTTTGTAGAATTAGAGTTTTACTAAATTGGAAACTTTTGATGTAACTAACAGAATGTGAAAAAATTGACATTGGTCCGTTTAGAACCAAGCCACAGAGTTTATATGTTACCATATTCAGTAAACAAAATATGTGCTAAAAGTTTAAAACAAACTTCTCCTCGTAGTTACTTTTCTATCAGTTCAACTTACTAGTAGCTTAGATCACCTAGTCTGCTGAAGTTATTTTTCTAAATGAACTCAATATTATGACTTGTAACAAACAAAAACTTGCATCGAAGTGCAATGCAAAAGAAAATCTTCAATAGTTTACTGCTTAAATTTAACAATGAAGGAAAAAAAATCGTTTGTGTGTGTGTGTGTGTGTTTTTTTTTTAAATGTTTAAGCAAAAAAATTGGTTTCAGTTGTGTAAGTTACGGTATCTTAGTGTTAGAAATTGGATTGTCATCCTCCAAGACAACTTGGAACTGAAGCACTTATAAGTACAGAGTTTAAATGTCAAAAATTAAAATTCGACGCAACTAATGCAAATGATATAACAGATACTCTAACATATTTTGCATCAAGAGCGAGTGGTAAGTAAAAGGAGCCTGCTTCGCGGCATGATTTGGCATCATGAAGACTTTTCAATAATAGCCGAACTATTTTGTAAACTTCAAATAGGTTGTTTAACGCTTTTAAAATCGTTACAAATATCCTGAACTGTTCAACAAAACAACATATTTTTGTATAATTTTAAATTGTAGTCATCAGAAATTTTAATTCCAAAGTATCTAAACATAAAACTATCAAATAAATCTTTTAACGACGAATGCTCAATGAACGGATTGAAGAAACAGACTGAAAATTTCTTAAATAAAACTGTTTATTTATTTATTTATTTTTAAAGTAAAATGCGAAACACATGTTGCACTATTTTTCATGAATACTTCATGAATAAAAAATACACTCAGGCACATTGAAAATAGCGACCCAAGAAGAAAGCATCGGATTGAAATGAAATTTAATACACATAATGATACAGATGAGAGATTCACTTGATCTCAAAATCTAGACAATTGAAAGAATACAGGGTGTGCAAGGACACAAATACAGAGCAACTTCAATAGCGCGTTGCACCACCTCTAGCTGCAATACATGCCGCCACGCGGTCTGGCATTGAGTTGATTAGATGCCTGATGTTGTCCTGAGGCAGATGGGCCCACAAATCTGTAACAGCCAACTCCAAATCACGCACAGAGTGACACGATGGCATCTCACGTTTTAGCTGATCCCACACATGCTCTGTAGGGGATAAGTCGGGGAAGCGGGCCGGCCATGGAAGAGTCTGAAAATTACGTAGGAAGTCTTGAGCAACTCTTGCTGTGTGCGGACGAGCATTATCTTGCTGGAAAATTGCCCCTGGGAGACAATTTAGGAAAGGTCCTACATGGGGTCGAAGAATATCATCAACGTAACGTTGGCCGGTTAAGAACCCCCTTCCTGATTTAAACACCATTTCGGCGTGTATGAGCATGGCACAAAACTTGGATCATTTGCATATCACATTACGCTGTACTTATTTGCCAAGTTTCGACATTGTACAGATTCTCTGTATTTGTCGTTGCTCACCCTGTATTAGTTTAATTGTCTTGATTTTAAGATCAAGTGAGTCTCTCATCTGTATCATTATGTGTATTAAATTTCATTTCAATCCGACGATTTCTTCTTGGGTCGCTATTTTCAATGTGCCTGAGTGTACTTGCCAACTCTCTAAAATATCGAAATATGAGAAATATTGTTGCAGTAAATTGTCTGTATTGCCTGATTTTTACTTCAGTTATGGTATTAGATTTTTTGTAAATACAAAAATTACTTCGTGTAAAATAAAGTACGGTTAAATACAGTACGCAATTTTCTATCAGTTTAAGCTTTATTATTATCTATATTTCATGTTACAAGTGTATGGCCCACCCGGGCATTACATACCTACAACAATGTGCAACATTTATTATAAATCCACTTTTTACACAAAAATATAATTTAAAAACTTGAGGTGATACTTGAATCCCAGTTACAATTTTGGTGACGGAAACAATGAAAACCATAAGTAAGACAATAAACAATAGGGTTGGACAAGAAACATGATAAATGTTCGTTGATATTGAAGTTTTTCCAGCTAAGAAACATGCTTGGAAGAAAAACAACTATATGATGAATCTTGCAAAAATGAAGTAATATTGCAAAAAAGGACTATTGTTTCCTACATAATTCAATAAATAAGTATCCCTAATAATATGCATTATGGTTAGTATGTATAGTTATGAACCTTTGTATGGCAGAGGAGGGGGGAGGTGGTAGTTTTTAATCTGAGGCACTAGAGTTAAAAGGTAATGATTGAATAGGTATAAAGTAGCTATTCAGAAAATAATTTTTAACGGTAGAATAAGGACTTTCTTACAAAACAGGCTTGAAATGTTTTTGAAAAAAAGGAAAAAAAAACTGCACATTTTTCCTTTTTACTTCCTTTTACGCAGGAAAGGAAGTATTTTTAAGTTTGGCTTCTTTAGTTCCCTTCGTTTTTACCTTCCCTGCTTCACTCTATTGTGCTGTGATTTAGATGAAAAATGTCCTACTATCAAGTTTTCTATTTTTTTTCAATCAAAAAATACAAAGAAGAATAGAATTTCCGCTCCAAATTATATCTTAAATAAAGATTACTTTTGTTGCAAACTTATCACCAGCTGTTGAAAAAAATTGCAAAGCTGAATATTTTTTTAAAATAATGAATGTGTGTTAATAATATATATTCCGTACTCTTTAGCTTTTAGAACTATGCATCTACACATGATCGCAAAAAACACATTTCGGATGCTAGGTTTGTACAACCACATCATCAATTCATTTAAACACCTCTTTAAAAAAAACTCTTTCCCAGTCTTTCCCTCAAAAGAGGAAAGTTTAGTAGTCAATCGAGTAGTAAAACAAGAAGTATCAAACTTTCGTCGGAAGGTTTATTCGGTACCTGCATGTAAACTATTCTTCTCAACATTCTGACACTTTTGACCTCGACCAAGATTTGCCTTTTGACAAATTGTGTTACTTTCCTCACGAACTTGATGTATTATGCATAAAAAGGAAGTTAAGGTGTTAAGGCTATTCCCGTTTGAGTGAACGCTAACCAAGATTATGCACGCAAATGTGATGATTATACAATGGGCGATTTACTTCCTCCCTAAAATCAATTAGGATGATTTCTACTGACCTTCAATTTCTGTGAGAATTGCTGAGCAGAAATTCTCAAACAATTGCATATAAACAAGATTCTCTTATTTTGCCATTAAAATGAAGAAAATAAAAGTATAACTTTTGATTTATCAGGCTATACTTTTTTTGCAAGAAACTGTCCTTGTTTTTTTTAACTGAGTGAGATTTGCGCACAAGCACAAGACGGATTGTGTGTTCAAAGGAATTATAGTTCCTTCCTCTTTCTCAGAAAAAGTACACTTCTTAAGAAAATAATTTTAAAAGTTACATTTTTTTGCAAATTTTGTATTATTTTAGTTTATTTGACTGCAACACATATTTTAAGTGACTACTATTATTCATATTTCTCAATATTGAACTAATACTGTTCACTCTGAACAGTAATATAGAATCAAGCGCAGAGCAAATTCATCTGACAAATTGCATCAGCAATATGAATTCAGTATGAGTTCGCGGAGGTTATTGGAGAAGAGCAATGAACCTGAAACATGATTAGTTTACTCCTAGTTAAAGATGTGTAGATTGTAATAGTCATTTTCCAATGTAAATTACGATTTATTCGTTAAGAAGTTGTACTAAAAATAAAAAATAGTAATTATACTTTAATTTGCTAATGTAAAGCAACCGTACCTGTTGGTTCAAGAAATTGCTGCAAAATGGGCAATAAGTGATTATCTGATAAGCATTTTACATTAAATACTAAATTAAATTGAATTTTGCAGGTTTTTTTTTTTTTTTTTTTGATAAAAAAATACAACTTTATGAATAATAGCAAGAATTCTACAAAAATTAATTAATACTACTTTTTACTTTTTCTCATGTCAACACATTATTTTCTACTATTAGCTATGAGAAGTTTTTGACTCTCTCTCTCTCTCTCTTTTTATTTTTTTTGTGAACCTCCATTTTTTTTTTAATATGTTGAAATCATTTTTTTCAAAACCAAATTTTTAAAAACAAAGTAAATTTTCAAAACCAAGTTTTTACGTGAAAAATTCAAATTTAGTTCCTTGAACAGTCAACTCCAACTATAGTAATAATTAATTTAAATGTGTAATGTACAATTATAATGCTTTCATGTTTTAAGAAATTTGAGGTTGTGTATTAAATTTTATCAAAAGTTTTTATGATTTAAAATTTTGAAAAGAAATAAGGAAAAAAGAAAACAAATACCTCCAACCCGATAATTTCTTACTTTGATTACATTTTTGATCAAGTTAAACTATTTTTTCTGGTCAGAATAAAAATTAATATTCTTGTAACTGGGATCTAGCGATCGTCTGCGGATTGAATTCATACTTTCTTGGTTTGAATGAAATGAACTGAACTAAAGTGAAGAATAAAATAAAAATAATAAAAACTTATGGAACGAACTGACGGAACATTATGAATTGATTTTGTTGCAGTTTGAGATGTAAATACTCGAATTGTAAATAATTTATTCTAATACAATATTTTATAAAAAATATTGTCTTTATGAGAGATCTTATTGAAAAGACAATATTTTATAAAAACTATTGTCTTCTCTTTTCGAATATTCTCTTCACAAAAGCGACACAATTGCAAATGCCCAGATGAAGCGGAAAGTCGGTAAGATTTTACCTTCATTATTTAAAAAGATCAGCTGCTGCTACAGATCCCAGCTGCAGCAGCATTGCTTATATTCGATGTAAAACGTACTACAAATATGAAACGATGCAAAGCTTACCCGTGTAATAGCTTAAAGTTCAAAGTTACCCTAAAGTGAGAATTAATAATTTTTTGTAATAAGTAAATAATGTTTTTCTATATCGGAACTAAAAATCCATTGGTAATCTCTTTTAAATTTAACAACAACGCTAAATCGATTGAGATTTAAGATCTGCCAAAATAAAGATTATTTGGAAAGTACCTGATTGCAATCGTGAGGTTAGAGCACGAGTTCAAAGTATATTAATCATTTACAAATGAAGAAAAATTCCTTGTAACCAAAGACGACCTTCCACACTTTCCTCTGAAAGCATTAAGTGTCAAGTTTTTCTCAAGAAAACGATGTAATAAATGCGGGCCAGGGTGTTAAGAAACACGCTGTCGTGATTCGTTTCAATGCCGAATTTTGTTTACATGCAGATTTTCTTCTTTTTTATCGATACAAATACGTGAGATACACGCAACATCTTACATCAAGATACTCGGTACGCGATAGGCGCAGTCGTGTCTTCGTGCTTTTTTTTTATCGGGAAGTTGTCATGAGTGTGACTATAAATGACTATAATGTGGTTCCAGGTGCAATTGTTTTGGAATCAATTTTGTTTTCTAGGAATTTCTTCAATAAATGAATATAATGCTGTATGTGTTGTATTATAAAATATATTATACACGAACTATCTGGATAAACTGACGTGTTTCTGAAAATTACCATTCATTCTACATAAGTGCGGTTGCAAAGACGTGTTTGCAGCTTCAATTTTATCATTATTGAGCGGAAAGCTCTTAGCTAGGGCTATTCGCAAACAAAACTTCGTTTGTATTTCTAATTTAGAGATATTCATATAAATAGGCTTAGTCTAAGTATATCCTGTTATATGTGCGTGAGTGTACGTATGTTCCTTATACCAATCTGCGTTTTTCGTGAAATATTGATCAAATTTAGCATGCAGGTATATTGGTCCAGAATCATGTCTTTTTTTTCCCCTTTTTTCCAGTACTATAGTTCTGAAGGAAGTACATAATTTACTGTACATAAATTAAAAGACAAGACGTTTTACGCTGAACCTTTAAACAGAAGATAGATCTTTTGAAATAAAACTAGCATTTTTTTATATTTCTTAAAATATATCCCTCACAGCAAAACGCGATACGTAGTCTTCAAAAGTTATAATACACTTCTAACACGGAACAAAAATATATGATGGTAATTCTACTTAAAAAATAAACCTTAAAAGCTATTTGAATTTTGTTGTTGTTTAAACAAAAAACTTGCGAAATAAAACACCAAAAGTTTTAAAAACCAGAGGGTATGAGCTGTTCTATGAAGCAACTTAGTCGTAAACCCCATACTTCGTTCAGTACAGCACTGGTCTTTTGTATTAAATAAAGCTTTCAAATCGTTCGATTTTAAGTTTTGAAACAAACTGAAAGCTTAAGCGTTGTATATTACGCTTCGAAATCATATAAACCACCTCGCTAAATATAAGATACCAATCGAATTCATTATAGCAATGTAATTATGTAACTCCTAACGTTTACTTGTATAAATTGAGAAAATACATAACAATGTTTGTATCTTTCCAAAAATGATGTATCTAGTTAATATACGGTGAAAATTCTGAGTTTTGTAGGTAAGTAAAAGTTTTCAAGCATAACTTGTAACTAAAAGTACGTACACATGAAAAAGGGAAAAGCAGAAAAAAAAAAAAAACTTTCGTGTCAAACTACTACACCTTAACCATCCCCTGGTATATATGTATGCACGAAATAAAATAAGATGTTTGGGGGTGTGTTGAGTAATTTTCATCACTCTCTGTTTTAGAGAGAGTGATAAAAACTAGTGTGTATTTGTGCGTGTGTGTGTGTGTCTATATATATGTAGGTATAATTTTCCTCTTTATCTTCAGCTCCAAATAAGAATCTAATTAACGTCAATATTTGCTCTGGCGATAATTAGCTAACGCCTGTTTCATACCAGCTTAGTTCCGATTTTTCAAAAGAGTGTCAAGTCATTAGCTGCGTATTAATCGGAGCTTATCATTTCCAGCAGAAGTGATTTATTTCAAACTTTCTCTTTCTTTGCCTTAATCCCTCTGAACAATCTCTGCGGAAAATCACCTCAGGCCCCACTGTGTTAACCCCAGAATCTACATAATTAAGAAGCTTAAGTTGACATCGAGAATAGCAACCCAAATTAAACTGCAGTTATTTCTTTTATTTCTTTTTTGTGGACTTTTTTTTTTCTTGTTGCAAATCCTTGTTGGTGATCATATTATTGATGCCAAAATGTTAAGATGCTGTTTTTGTTAATTTTAAATTAAAAAGATTAGATTTTTATCCTTAAAGAAAATACAAAGGAATTTGGTTGAAACAAAAGCTAAAAATCACTTCCACCGGCTCTTTTTTAATTCAATGGAGTAATTATTTGGAATTGTGTGTGAGTGCATAAAGTAGTTCATAAAAGAGGAGTTAAAATATCAATACCAAAATTTAACCTTTTATTTAATACTTACACTAAAGAAGATCTATACTTTTGAACAAAATGTTTCAACTGTCAAGAAAAGCAGTTGAAGGAAAGCGTTTAGCAGTTAAAAGATATTTGAGGGAAACAAAGCGCAGTCGATAAAACTAATTACACGGTCAAAAAATTCAATTTCAACTGTCGAGAACAGTTTTATTGATTCATTTCTTTATAATTTAGTTGCTTAGTAAAGATACTTTGTAATTGAACCATGCAAAAGGGTAGTGAGAAAATAAGCATTAAGATAAATTTTAGTTCGATTTTTGTTATAGAAAAATTTTTCTATGAATCTTATTTTCAAGAAAAAATGGAAATGTTTTTGAAAGTATTTTTTTAAAAAGTAACACTTTCACAAGCAGCACGAAACTTAAGCACGAAAACTTAAATTACTGCTTTCTTGTAATGCAAGAAAAAAAAAACTTAATGATGCAGAATGGATGCTTAAATCTAGGTTTCTGTGTATTCTGTTCAAGACTGATTGTTTTTATTATAATTAATATTATTTTTATTTTTCTTTATACTTTAAAGTGCATTTTAAACTGCAGGCATTTAGAGAAAATTTTATCCATGCGGATAAACTTTGCCCCGTATAAATTTATTTTTGCCTAGTACGGCAGTCTCCTGAAGATTATGAAATAAGTTTTCTACTCTTTTTTTTATTAAAACCAAAAAAGAAAGAAAGTGTGCAGTATGCTATAATTATCGTTTGGATGCTTTCATAAAATTTGTTGAAATTTTTCTTCCTCCATTGTAATATACTATGCGAAACTGTACAAGATATTTTATGGTGTGAAATGCAAAGAGGGAGCTTTTAAAGATTTAGAAATTACTCCTTACTTTTAAAGTTGCCCTAATTGTTTTCAAATAATTTACTTAACACCCTACTTCTGAAATGGCTCAAAGCAACCCGGAGGGGCGGAGAATTAAAAAGGAACCCACACGAGTAGTAAAATAACGAAAAAAACTTCAATTGGTAGCATTTCCAAAGAACATCTGGAGACACATTTTTAACAAAAAAAATATATATATTTGCCTTTGGTAACTTGATTTTAAAATATAAAATTTTAAAAGCTGACATTTTTTTAAGCGCCACATTTGAAGACTACAAAAAATTGATCACGCAATTTCACCATCTTCATGTGCAGGATACCTATTTACAAATCATGTGAAAGCTGTCTGCCATTATTTATTGAAACTCGCTAAATCTGCTTAGTTTTCTTAAAATTTTCTGCAGACTTGAAAATTTCGTATTTCAATAACTGGGTCACAAGGGCAAAAAAAATGTGCGGCCACAAATATGTTTAACAATGCTTTTTCGATTTCTACCTTTTTCTTTATTTGTGTTTTATCTGCATAATAAAATTGCATCGCTTATAAAACGTAAATGTTTATTGATATTACGACTAATTTTGACACAAATGTATATTCAAGATATCAATAATTAGAATAACGCATCTTTGCCGATTCATATATTTAAAAGTTCTATTGCCAAAAAAAAAAAAAACATTTTTTAAAAATTTTTACACTATTGTATAGTTTCTGGTCAAAATCAGATTAAATCTCAGGCCCGTCATTTAGAGGGGTCAGGGAGGGTCAATGCCCCCCTTTGAGAAATCAATATATTTACATATAAGTGGGCGTGGTTTTTGGTGTTTTCCGATGAAATTGCATTGTGTTTACACCTTTTACCCCCCCCCCCCTTTGGAAAAACCTGAAATGACGGGCCTGTTAAATCTTCATTTTAAATGGATTTAATAATATTTCGTTCCCAATTTTGGATGACCATACAAAGCTTTAAGAGTTTTTTTCTTTTGTTTTGTACCAAAAATGTAGTAAAACTATTAAAATGTTAGTGAAGCAGTTTCAAACAGAGAAATTACGGCTATAAGTTATCCTGAACGACTGTACTTCCTCACTTGAAAAAAAAAGGAATAAGTTTAATGAATGGAGATAACATTTTTTTCTGCAGTGAAAGACAAATCTGTGCTTAGAATTTTCAAATAAATAAATATTCCCTTTGAAAACGAAAAACCTATTTTCGATGAAAATAATAAATCGAAGAAGTACCACCAACAAGTTAACAGTAAGTGGTCTCCGTGACTTTAAAAATACATCTGGGAAACTAGAAATGAATTATGATTTATGCTGCAAGCGAAATTACTACCAACCAAATCGTTAAACTCACGCCTTTTCCCATTCAGAGCGACCATGGGATAATCTGTATAAATCTGACAATCTAATCTGGGAAAACCTCATTAAAATCTAGAAACAAACACTCTAACTTCAATCATGCCTCAAAACATTTTTACTTTTATTGAGACTTGTATGTATTGGTTCTAGTTCATCAAAAATTCAAACTTGATAACAGCATATTATCATACGTTCGCCTTCTGCAAGGCCTCCAGTCCCAATCTACATCTTGTCCACCTACAAGCAGTCGGCAGAACATGAATGAATCCACGCAATAACGTGGGAAGATAACGCACGCGAGCACATTCATAATTCCTGTTCGTATTAATAGCTATCCCCTTGATCCCGTTTCCAGATCGTAATAATATTGCTTTTGGCGCGCCTCTGACGTGCTTTCTTCCGTAAACATGCATCATTGTTTGTAAAAATAGGAGTAACACTGAGTTTCTTTTTCTGTAGATCGAGGTTTTGGTGCTTTTCGGAAAGAAAAAGAAAATTAGGGAATTTTTAAGAAAAGCAAATATTTAACAAATTCTGGCAAACAAACTTGTTTTTGAGGTAGAACACATGATGTACTAGGTTACTTTAGAATAGGCGTATCAAGTTTAGAATTTTTGCGTCGTCTCTATGGAAGCCGCACGAAGGAAAACAGTTCCACTTTTTTATGCACTGCTGTTTAGGCATTTCATTTATTTTATGCTTATCGAATTAGGCTTAAGCTTTTGTTTATATACTCATGTCTCAGTTATTTCTCAACGTTTTCTGACAAATCTAGTTATACATTAATCCAGCAAAAAAATTCTAAGAAAATGTTGTTCTTTATTAACGTTGATTTTTTAATAAAATAATAGTTTACGCACAAAGTAATTTTAGCCGTTTGCATTTGATCATTGTTGCAAAAGCTAAGTTGGAGAAAAGTCCATAGCACCGTAACTGTGAAAACCATTAGGGGGAAAGTGCGGACAGTGGGAAATTCGTTTACTTCGAGAAGCCAGCTCTCGTTACATAGGGCATAGTTATTATAAAAACTGTTGCCCTCTGCTTTTGAAATGAGCAATATTGCCACAGTGTAAAGTTTTGTGCATTTTATTATTCTTTGAAATGTTTTAAATTCCGCGCTACTTTTGGGAACACTTTCGAAAAGTGGAGTGAAATCTAGGTGAATTTAAACAAAAGCAATACTTAATATAAACTCTTCATAGGTAGCCACACCTAAATGTTGTCGTCGATAAAGTTGTTAAACTCTGTTTTTTGCCTTGTGTGATCATTTATTTGAATTTCTACACATATAAAATTTGGTATGACGGGTGCAAATTGATGCTTTACTTGAAAGATTTCCCGTAAAATTTGCCGCTTTCAAGCATATATGAGAAGGGCTTCTCTGCTGGATAGTTTAGAAATTTACCAATCACTAAAATGGTTCTATATTTGGTTCTTTTTATCTCAATCACAATTGAAAATGTTCTAAAATTCTAAAGAGTCGTACCACGTTTTCGTGTTTTTTAATGTACAATTTTCAATTAAATTTACCTTAATTTCAAATATACTGGGTAAGTCTGGACAAGACGGCACCACCTTAATGGGTGATAGAAAACATCTAAAGAAGCAAAAATCTTGTAAAACGTGGTTGCAAGCTCAGTTCTGGCGCGTTATGCACACAAGTTCGGAAAAAACAAATTTGGAGCCATTCTGATAAGATTTCATCTATTGCTTTGTCGCCGTCGCGCCGCACGTATTAGAGATGGAACTAGCAAACTTCAAAACACCGCTTTAATTTTTTTAACTAAAATGCTGTGTAAAATTGTCCTTGTGTAAAACATTTGTAACGTGTTTGATATCCACCAGTTTCTGGCTCTGTGTGCTGTAGTGCTCCAATGTGAGGTCACTTTAAACTCCAAAAAAATTCTCTTGGCAAATTTGGTGACATAATTGCAATATCGCAAATTTTAAATGCGCGAATGCGCATTTTCATTTATGTAATGAAGTTTGATTACCCTAATTTATATTAATCAGCAAGATTTGTGATTCCATTTGGCAAGATGAGAATTTTTTTTCCCCCAAAAACTCAAGGTCGGAGTATCCCTGTTTGTGTGCATGTAGCACGTCACATTGCGTTTTCAATCGCAAGTTCTAACTGTTTCTTGATTTTTAAGATGCTTTTGTATCACCCAGTAAAGTTCACTTGTTTTGTTCAGATTCGGCTTGTATGCAAATGGAGTGGAAGATTCAGGTCTTCTTATCGCTTTATCGGTCACAACCCTATCTGATTTAATTTACAAGCCTGAAAAATGTTATACCTTAACAGGAAAGTCCCAACAAAGTTCATCTGACTATTTTGTAACTTTACTTATAATTTCACTATTCTTTTTACTCCTAAGTATACTATTAGAGTAGAATATTTAATGTTTTTTTTCGTCAAAGAAATATCCTTGGTCAAGACTGTAGAATCTAAGGTAAATAGAGCTCGAAGCAACTCAGAGAATTAATTTTATATTATATATTGAGAGAGAGAGACTTCGCGGAAAACAATTGTTGATTTCCAAAGATATTTGTAACTACAAAAAAGGAATTGAGTTAAAAATATTTTTAAACTTGACTAGATTGACTAATGTTGGCGAACTTTTAATGAGGAAGTTAAGGACTGCAATACAATTATGTTTATTTTTTTTATTTTAGAAGTCATTTTGATGTTTAAAAAAAAATCTTGAATTAAACTTGAATAATAATAGGGGAGAGTTGCCCAAAACGGGATAGGCGGGCAAAACGGGATAGTGGGCGTTGGAGCTTGACTGCTGGTACTATTTCGCAGGAGACAGGCTAAACTGGTTCTCGACCGCCATGACAGCATACTCAGTTAATATCTCAACTCTAGCCACGTATTTCGCAAAGAAATATTTTTTCAAAGTTTTCAATTGAAAATTTTACTTACTTTTTACTTTTTTCGACTGCAGAACAACTAGAATTGTAGCTCTCCGTAATTCGGAACAATTCCGGTTAGAACTGCATTTTGTTCATAGCTCTTTTAGCAACAATTTCATGTACTTAAATATTGCTAGTGAGTGGCGGTTCCGGGGTCAGCCCTTTATGTTGTCAAAAGCATCATGGTCGGGCAAAACGGGACACTTTTAGGGTGCCCAAAACGGGATACAATTTTGATGTGTCCCGTTTTACCCGACCATTTCCATTAATGTTTTTTCAATGTGTTTAAGCAGCACGAAGCGAGCTAGAGGTTCGCAAGTGGATGTTCATCCATCCTGACAAAGGGATTACTATCTACGAAGTAGGAAATATGTTCAATGCAGCATTTTAACGAGCAGCTCTTGTCGAAACTGCTGTGAATGGGTTCACGAAAACAGGCATTTTCCCATATAAATCCAGATGTCTTTCCTGAATATCTCTTCGTTTCCTCTCTTCCAACAGATCACCCATTGCTGGATGCTCAGAACATGATGTCCTAATACCCATTAAATCTACAAAAAAATGAGATCAGATCCGAAGGATCTTCAAATTCAGTCATAGCATCTAACAGTTTGCTGTCATCACAACCACTAGAGACAGTATTGAAAGAATCACTTAGTGCAACGATAACACTAGCACAAATGCAGGCTTTATCCAACCGTTCACTTCAACAGGAGTCAAAGGACTTGGACTATACTGTCGCCCTTCACTGCCATTTTTTATATCACCCAAAGATATTCTACCTCCATCACGAGTGATTGGACCAAGACCTCAAAATAAACAAGATAATAGAAGAGGGAAAGCAGCATTTATAACAAAAAGCCGATATAAACTTGAGTTGGAAGAAGAAGAACGAGAAAAAAAAAAAAAACAAAAAAGAACAAGAAAGAACTCCAAAGCTGCAAAAAAAAAGGGGGGGGGCTGCCAAAACAAGTCTCTTGAATGTTCCGAAGACAAAACAAATGAGACGTAAAAGAAAACCAAATGGAGATGCAAAACAGGCATATAAATTTAAAAAATGTTACTCTGAACCCGAAAAAACCTCACAAACATCATTTGCAAAAATGGAAGAAAATGGACGTAACATGAAAAAAACCGAAGAAAAAAATCATCAGTTATCCAAGGTTGGACGTCGTCTTCTTCAGAAGATGAAACTGAAAAAGATGAAACATGCATTTTCTGCAACGCTCTGTATCTTGAATCGAAATCTGGAGAAGGAAGCTGGATACAATGCTCGAGCTGCCAGGGATGGGCCCACGAAGCTTATTCCAAAGCAGACGAAGAAGACGACACATTTTTATGCGATTTCTGTGTTATGTAATTCTCCAACTTTACAATTACGTAGCCTATTTTTGGTCTAAAAACTAAATCAAAAGTAAAATCAGTACAAAATAATAACATACAATTCCCTATCCCGTTTTACCCACCCTTGGTCGGGTAAAACGGGATCGTATAAGACTTTTTGAAACCAGTATTTTTCACATAAATAATATCGGAAAAATATGACAAAGGTATTTTTAGTAATGTAAAAGGTGTATACTTTTAAATGGCGTCTAACTTTGGAATGTACCTTGTATACAATAAGAAATAAAGCGAAGAATAGGTTAGCTATCCCGTTTTGGGGTACTTTCCCCTACTCACATCATCATTATACCCTTGATTGTAGAGATTAAGGTTTTCATAATATTTTCTGAATATTTCAAAAGCACTTATTATTATGTGGGTGGTATTTCACAATCAATATTTAATGACCCTTATTCTAAGTGTCAAAGACCTGCACTTAGAAAAGATGCAAGAATGCTGTAATAAGAAATATTATCCACAAATAATGAAATTCTCTCACCTCAAATTCTTTTCACAGTTTCAATCAAAATTCTTTACTGCCTTTCTTTTAATAATTTTTATAGGAGAATAATTTTATAAAAATCTTTTCAATGTCCATACACATTCCTTAAATATTTTTTTACATATCATAGCTTAGAAAATTGCATAATGCAAAGTAGTGACGAGTCATTACGTTTAGTGTACCGATAACCATTATTATGGACGGTTTTATTTCATCAAATATTATTGTCATTTTTTTCCAACCAAAGCAAAAATATTGCTGTTTTTTTTTTTTTTTTCAAATATTTAACTTTTAGCTATAAATTTCAACAATACCTTTACAAATATTGTTTTTTAAAAAATAAAGTGTAAAGCCAAAAATATAGAGCTTGAACAATGAATACACATTTTCCATAGTTTATAAGTGTAGAAAACTGTCTAAAAATGCATAAACAGAACTAATGATTCATTTAAAGATAAATATTCAAGAGTTACTATTTTTATCGCTCGTACAAATACACTGCTCGACATTGAAAATGCAACACCAAGAAGGAGTGGTCAGAAATTGATGAAATTTGGTAAGAAGACAGAGACAGCATGGAACAATAAGTGATATTTATTTCAAAATAAATAAGCAAAATTTAGAGCGAGGACGGCGTCGGCTCAGTAAGAAGTAGGACCACCGCGGACAGCGATGCACGAAGAAACACGTCTAGGAATGGAGTCAATAAGCCTGCGGATGGTGTCCTGAGGGATGGCACTCCATTCCCTTTCAACCATTTGCCACAGTTCGTCCTCTGAACGAGGCAGTGACAGGTTCTGCAAACGGCGTCCAATCACGTCCCACACATGTTCGATTGGTGACAAGTCAGGAGAGTATGGTGGCCAGGAAAGCATCTGTACACCTCGTAGAGCATGTTGGCTGATTCGAGCACTGTGAGGCCGGGCGTTATCCTGTTGAAAAATTGCATTTGGCAGACTCTGAAGGTAGGGGATTGCCACCGGCCGCAGTACATTATCTACATATCATTGGGCAGGCATAGTGCCCCGAATATGAACTAGAGGTGATACGGAATTGTATGCAATAGCGCCCCAAACCATTATGCCACGTTGTCGCGCTGTGGGGCGTTCCACAGTTACTGCCGGATTCGATCTTTCTCCACGTCGACGCCACACACGTATGCGATGACAATCGCTGGACAAAGAGAAGCGGGATTCATCTGAGAACACTACGGTTTGCCATTCTGCCATCTACGTCGCTCTGGTCCGGCACCATTCCAAACGTTGGAGTCTGTGCTGTGAGGTCAATGGCAGTCTTCTTAGCGGGCGCCGTGATTGCAGGCCACGTGCAACCAGTCGACGGGAAATGGTTCTGGTCGACACAGGAACATCCAGGGTACCTTGCACGTGCTGCAGAATCGACGTACAAGTGACTTGCGGGTCCGCCACAGCTTGTCGGTGAATCCGTCGATCCCAGCGGTCTGACGTCACTCTGGCTGCACCTGCACCCCTCAATGTGGCTACATTTCCTCTTTCCAACCATCTCCGACACAGCCGATGCACAGTGCTTGCATCCATGTGGGTATCAGCTGCAATTTGACGTATGGATCAACCTTCCCTTCTCAGTCCGATCACCATATCCCTTGTAAAGTCGTCTATAGGCTGGAAGTGTCGTCGTTGAGGACGGCGTGGCATTTCCTCCTATCACACGTATCCTTAGAGACAAAAATCAAATTTCTCCGATAATTAGTCTGGCAGAAAAACCAACATGAACATAGCCCTTTTTTCAACTTCATTATCTTATATCTTACTTCACGTGCGTCATACAGCTGCGCATTTCAAATCATTTGCATAACTCAGTGACGTGCGTCTACGGTAAAATTTGCATTAATTTCTGACCACTCCTTCTTGGTGTTGCATTTTCAATGTCGAGCAGTGTATACACTTACGCATTTCCTTTTATTTGTTTAAATTTTACGGATATATAGGGAAGTCATATAGAGTCCGTATAAGATTAATATCAGACAAAAAACGAGAATAATCTTAAACACATTTTTTTTCATGCTTCAACTTTTTTATGTTTATTCTTCTTTTGTTATGTTACTTAAGGAAATTGGAACATAAATTATTTTTCAATTCTTATTATAAATATTTGCTTACAGTTATTTACTGCTTTTTCAATTCATTAAAAGGGCAGTTTTAGTAAAAAGGCAACAAATTCAGAAGATTTTAATCCACACATAATAGAATATTTAATTGCGTCTCTCCTCATTTCAATACTTGTTGGTGAGGATTACAGAATGCCTTTGGTTTACCTGAGTACCGGTTTAAGTGAATGACAGTTTGATTACTTCCGTTCCATACCCATTAAATATGTTTAAGAGACTTCACCGTTTAATTTATGAATAAAAACACTGATTGAAAATTAAAATATTGTAATATGATTCATCATAAACAAACTTCTGCGCGAAGTTTTAAGAATTCAGAACATTTGTGCTTTCAGCTATGGTACATAACGTTCATTTATTATTGAGGCTCAGGTTAATTGGATTAACTGCACAGTTCCAATCACCTTCATTCACGCCTTGGATTGTGGGAAACCGCGAATATTTTTTTCAATGGACATGAGGAAAACGCGTAATCTTGATATACGTTTGCTTATTTCTCCGATTCACTTTTTCCTTTTTGCATTCTTTTAATTTAAAATATTCGAGAATGAAAATGAAGACAAAGGAAGTTCCTTGAGTAGGTTAATTCTAATGAATTGTTTTCACCAAATCTAATTATTTTCTCGTTTACCATTCTTTATGGCTGCAAGAGTGCCGTAAAATGTGAAAAATATTAAGCGGAAATGTCCAAGAAGTAGGTAATTATTCCGTAACATTTGAGTAAGTAATTCAGTCAGTGATATGAAGGTGAAGCAGACAATCCATTTTATATGCATAAATATTCTCGGAAGTTGTTTTCTAGTGAATCGAAAGGGTAACTTGAATTAAAATTTGTTGCCTCACCTTAGTTCAGTATTATAAAACAAAAAGAAATATTTGAATTGTGTAGAAAATCAGATTCATGCGATAAATTCTGTACTGTAAAAGTAACTAATCCATTTTATATGAATAATGGTCTGTGAAGTTGTTTTCTAAAAAGTGAAATAAGGACATGAACTAAATTTTGTTATACCACCTTACTTTAGCTTAATGCAATACAAAATTTTTTGAACTGTGTAGACAGTTATATCTACGTTATGATTGTTAGGGGAGACAGAGTACACTTTACATTTTAAATTTTTATAATTTTTGTAACTAATGTTACGTATAAAAACAAAATTTCTTTTCATACTATTACTATTTTCCAACCAAATGGTGATTGCAAAATCTTTTTTGATAACTGTCTTTTTTAGTAACAAAGGATTCTTTTTTCTTTTTTTTTTTTTTGAAACAGCAATTGATGCACTAATGAATGACATGTCATGCTGACGTAATAAGTAGCGAAATTAAGTTATTTTTTAACAAGAGTGTCATAAAATGTTTGACGCATTAATATGAGTTCAATGATAAAACATAAATCTGATTTGCAATTAGTACGGTCAAATTTACGGATATTTTCTCCAAATTGCACTCCTTCATGTATTTTACGAGGTTTTTCCTTTTAGTTTTTGTGCTCATTTCTAAGCAATTTTGGGAGAAAAATGCTGTAAAATTTTGAAGATAAATGATTACATACATCAACTTCATATAAGCACGATGCATCAACTTCGCTCAAACGACGCCATACAATAACTCAAAAACTTTGGAAAAGCAGATGCGAATATAAAAAACATCTCATGGGTAAAATCATACCTTCTAGTCATGAAACACAGTAGTATCATATTTAATATGGTATAAAAGCATTTATATACGCTTCATACGAAAATTGAAAGAAATCCATGAAAAATTACTTCGAAAAATTCAAATTCAATGGTTTGAACACGACATATAATTTGTCAAGAAAGGAACCATATAAAAACAAATCCGTAAAGCAAATCATGATCACTATCAATGTTGTCTTGGTTTTCCCATATTTATTTGCATTACAGTATTTTTAAAGGAAGAGAAATTTTTAAACATAACTACATGGCTTCATCAATAAATTTGGAAAAGAAAGTTTTAATAACCTTATAAGAAGGACAAATATTTGAATATTTCAATTTTCCCTGCTTGGATATAATTGGATATTCTTACTCATGAAACATTTTTTTATTAACCTACATAACATCGATAATAAAACCTTGAAATAAATCAATTTGTTTGCGGATTAATTTTATACGTTAAACAAAATAATAATTTCATTCTGCTACGAAGTAAAAGATTAATGGAAAACCACGGATGTAATCCCATTTTAAATGAGTGTGACTATAACTTCTCTACCTGTAGAGAATGTTAATAGTTTGTATGCTGTACAAATTTCGTAACGAATGTTTGAAAGATTTATATTTTGGTTTTCAAATCAAACTTTTATCAGAGCTGCTTAATAGCTCTGGTAGCTTAATTTTTGTCTCAGAGCTGCTTTACAAAATTCTTACTGCATTCATAGAAAGCTTTCAAAAATAACAAATTATTGAACATGTATATATTTCAATGATTTTCGTGATCGAGAGAATACTTATTTAAAACCGTAGTTTTTTTAGGTTTTTTTTTTTTTTTTTTACTCATGATGTACCTTTAGGTAATCAAACTTTTTATACTTATATATTTAGGTAGTGAACGTTATTTTACTTATAATATGCACCAGTGGTTCCCAAAGTGATAAACTGGACTCCGAGGGATTTTTTCTAACCTACAAGGAGACATACAAACGAAAGTAAACCTTGAGGATGCATGAGATATAACTTGTTGCTCACGAAACTGACTCCCATCTTACACCAAAGTATAGATAAACTTCAATTTTACTTGTTTTAAAGAAATGTTAATAGATTAACTAATAAAAGTATATTAATGAAATAAATTTCAGAAATGTATGGAAATAGGTATATATTCTGTGTACTTGTATTTGTGCGTGTATCCGATGAAGGAAAATCAAAACGAAATTTAAATAAACGGTCACGCAATTTTTCATGTGCTGCTCTTACCTTTCTTTTAATATTAAAAGGAACCCTTTTACCTTTCCCAAAACCTACGCCCAGTTTATTCTGCCTCTCTTCTATATTTTATTAAAAAAAATCGGATTTCGTTGTCATTCCACCCCCAAAGAAAATTGTTTAACCTAAGAAAACAGCATGATGGCTAAACTGGCTTATGGTTCTATGTAGCATGTAGCGCCGTAATAGTTGAACAGTGCTTGAGTTCAAACTCAAAATAAACATGCTTACTACAAAAGAAGTACTCCGCAAGAGAGAAGCTACTGCTCAAAAATTATTACAAAAGTTAGAAGTTACATCTAAAAAAGTACTGCAAAAGAGTCCAGCTGCTGCAAAAGTTAAAAATTGCTGCAAAAGAAGTATTGCAGAGAAGTCCGAAGTTCTACAAAAGAAGAACTTAAAAAGGAGGAAGTTTCTGTAACAGAAGTTCTAAAAAGTGAAAAGTTGCAACAAAAGAAGTACTTCAACAGTGAAAAGTTAGCACAAGAATCAAGAAGAAAAAATGCTGAAAAATGATAAAAGTAATACTGTGAAGCTGAGATGTTACTATGAAAAACAGTGGTACTGAAATGAGTTGTTACAAAAGGAGTGCTACAAAAGTGATAAGTTACTACAAAAGAAAAACGCGCCAGAAGAAAGAAGACTTTTTTTTTTTTTTTTTACATTTTTACTTCCTGCAAAAAAAAAAAAAGGAATACGACGGTCATGTTGATTGCACACGAAAATGAAACATTTAACGAAAGCCAAATATTGAACACATTTGACACAAATTTACACTGATCATTTTCTACTGAATTTCCTTAACTTTGAAGAATGCTAAAAATTTCTTTTCCTCGGTTGAAGAGCTTAGGGCGTTGTCAGCCAGCTGTCAGAAGCAAAGAAGTTGTGAAGACGAAAGAAGCATCACAGCGGAAACCTTATCAAAGCGGCAGATAAGAGGGTTTCCGGGCGACGATCGATATGTTCACTAAAATAGAGGGAGGGGAATATGTTTGTACCAAAAATTACTAACCGCTGAGTGGAAATATATAAGTAAAATCTATTGAAGGGATATTTCCTTGGCGATAAATGAGCTTATGTTGCACTTAAGGTTATGTATTGTACATGCGTTTCTGTAGAGGAGAAAGGGCTCGAGTGTGAAATTTTTATAAGTTTCAGTAAAGATATGTGTGCACTTGGCAATTTTCACCTGTCGTTTTTCAACAAGAGTGAGATATTTTACTGAGATCTTGGATGATATATAAAAATAGGTAGCTATTCAGATATTTAATAATGCTTCATTTTTTAAAATTATTTTTATCCGCAGTAGCCACGTGTTGTGAGCTAGAAACAAATTCAAATTGTATTATTAAAAATGGTGTTTTTATTTTATGAACAAATTGTTACTTAACTAAGATAACAAATATTTCTTCCGTGCCTTACAAACAAGAGTAAAACTGGCCCAACACTGACATCCGATACTAATTTTATTACCTAGAAGTTTTTATCAAACTCAAAACTTAACATTAGAGTCCAAACAGGTAGAAATGTTTTCTTTCAAAGTTTGATGTGCTGCTAAGTTCTGAGGAATAGAAAGTCAAAACGGAATTCCTCTCAGACATCAACATGATCATTGATGGCATACCGAAAAGACAGACCGTCTCTGAAAGTTAAAAATTATGAATAATTGAAAAGAATCACTTAGCATAGTGTTAATACAATGCCTAGCAGTTTTAAAACAATTCGTCGAAATTTGTTTCAGGAAGGTACTTACAAATAAAGCAAAAATTCTCCCGATAATTAAATACTAACCCCCTGTTACTCAAAAGCTTTTAGCAAATTCCAAACTTAACATAAGAGCCCAAACAGGCAGAAATGTTTTCTTTCAATGTTTGATGTGTACCTAAATTCTCCCTGAGTTATAAGACAGTCCTTTTTAATCATTATCCTAATCATCAATGGCATGACAAAAAGAGAACCAAAAAAATTACTAAATTATGTTCAGGAGTCCAAAAATTTTCCTCTGTGAACTTTTGAAATTCAGAACGGTCCGAACAAATCACCCGATGTAGTTTTAGTATAAGTCTTGTCTGGTAAACATAATTAATCAAATTTCGCTTCTTAAAGGTAATCTTCGTTTCATAAAGGTAACAAGAGCAAAATTAGCCCGACATTGTCATTCATACCTTATAGAAAGTCAAGACAAAATCCTTTCAGTCATCAAACTCATTATTAATGACATGACACAAGAAGATACAATCAAAAAAGTTTTAAATTCATGAATCTTTGAAAAAAATACTTTACGTAGTGTTAATACAATTCCTATCAGTTTAAAATAATCTGTCGTAATTTGTTTTAGAAAGGTAATATTTTAGGACTTACCAATAAGGCTAAAAATGACCCTACAATTCAATACTCTAATAATGCTACAGAAAGTATTTTATCAAGTTTAAAACTTACAGATGAGCCCCGAAGTGACAGAAGTATTTTCTTCCAAACTTTGATGTTAAGATACATTCTTATCAAGACGAAATCCTTTCAGTCATCAACCTGATCATTAATGGCATGACATCAGAGGAAGAGGCAATCTGCGAAGTTCAAAAGTGTTTAATAATTGAAAAAATCAAATATATTGAAGTATTAATAAGCTTACAAACCGGACTAAAATGGGCTCGACAATTTAATACTAATCCTATTACACAAAGCTTTTATCAAATTCAAAACTTAACATAAGAGCACAACCAGGCAGAAATGTTTTCCTTCAACGTTTAATGTGCACCTAAATTTTCGCTGAGTAATAGAAAGTCAAAATAAAATCCTTTCAGTCATCAACCTAATCATTAATGCATGACAAAAAGAGAGACAATCTCTAAAATTTGAAAAGCATGAAAAATTGAAACAATCACTTGGCATAGTGTAAATGCAATTAATATGAATTTAAAATAATCCATCAAAATTTGTTTGAGGAAGGTACTTGCAAATAAGAATAAAATTAGCCTGATAATTAAATACCAATCCTGTTACACAAAAGCTTTTATTAATTTGAAAACTTACACACGAGCCCCAAACAGGCACAAATGTTTTCTTTCAACGTTTGATGTGCTGGTAAATTCTCGCTGAGTAATAGAAAGTCAAGACGAAATCCTTTCAGTCATCAACCTGATCATTAATGGCATGACAAAAGGAGAGACAAACAAAGGTGCCTTTCGACGCGTCATTGATCATCAGCGGCCCACCCCTGTAACACGGCAAATCTCTGAAAGAGTTCCTCTTGTTAATGAATGGCAGAGACAATGTGACTTCCGCCAGCGCTCAGAGCAGATCTTTTGTTTCAAGATCACTTTTAACAACCTGAAATCGGATTTTGACCCGGTGCTAAAATTAGTGATGCAATATGGGATTTCAAAAAGTACTTGCTTTGCTGTATGGGAGGCTTTTCCTTGTCAGGTGTAAAGGAAATCGGTAACAAGGTTTCTTGTATTGAGTTGGTATTTGTAGAAAGATTTGAAGCCCGTCTGTTGGGAAACAAGCTTTATTCTTTTAATAGAAGAAAAATCCTTTAGACTTTTGATGACCGATATTTTAAGAAGAGTTTTAAAATTATTTCTAACGATTTTATTTAACTGGTTTATTTTTGAGCCGCAGTGCAGCTTTTGTAAGATGTTATTAATATGAACTAACAAAGTTTTTTATGCTTTTTACTGATGCCCATTAAATAACCTTTAGCTGAACTAATATTAATGTGGAATGAGTATTATTATTTGAATTTATCTGATACTGGAGTTTTACTGATTTTTCAATACATTTGCTATACTACTACTTTGATCTGTAAAATTATAAATTGCTTCTAGAACACACTGCTATTATAATAATAATAATAATAACAGTTATAATCATAATAGTTATTATTATTATTATTGAGTTTTTTTTTCGATAGTTTCATCAGAGTAAGAAGGGCATCATAAGCCTTAAAAAGTAAACATTTTTTACCTGAGAATTAAAATATATCAGGAATAATTTTTCTTCTATAGATTAATTATTTGAAAAAAGAGGAAGTTTTCAATATTGTTTTCTTCTACTTCAAGTAACTTTTTTCTATATTTGATTTAGTTATGAAGATACATCACAATAAAAACATATCCTGGATGATTAATTCGACAAGAAAATCGTAACAATGTATTTCTTTCCCACAGTAACTTGTAACCGTTTGCAAATAGCTCTCTGTTTCAAGGTACACCTGATAGAGTGTATAGTTAACTTAGCACTATTGTGTTTTTTCTCACCAGCATAAAAAATAGAACAATATTCTCTAAATATTCTTCACCTTGATATCCTTTTACAAACTGATCCTTGCAGTACATACGATAATAACAAATTATACAATCAAAAACAAAATTTGAGTTGGATAGTCTTAGTGTTATTGGTGGCGTTGATGATTTTTGTTCTCTGATTTAACTACCATTTCATACACAACTTTATGATGATGCTTACCATAGAAAAATTATTTTTAAAAATTTAAGATGTAGAAAATTTAGGAAAATTTAAGGTTTTCTTTATCCTACTAATTACTTACGATTAAGACTCAATTTAGAGGAAAAATCGACCAAAAATAGACGCAGACCGCTAGATCAAAAATAGACGCAGACAAAAATATCATTAAATGCGCAGGGCAAGAGTAAGGCATGAGCACATGGAGGGCAAGCGAAGAAAACTCAAGTCTGTTGCCGAATTTTAAAAAAGGAGTAATTTAAGTTTACAAAAATCAAAATGTAAAGCTTAGAGTTTCTTCTTCAAATTATGATGTTTCGAAATACCAAAGCCATTTGGCTAAACCCAGCAATTAGTTAAACAGAGCCAATGAAGCCAGCATTATGAACATGCAATACCACTTTACATCTGATGGGTCACCGTAAAATATTCAAAACAATAACTATCTTTCAGGGCGAGGATTCACACTTTTACCTCCAAACAGAAGAGGCAAATTGTTTTCAAAACACAGAGAGGTTGCACTGCTTTTGCTTTGAGTTGTTATTGTCAGTCCGTTGCACACATAACCAAGCTTGAAGACATTCCATAAGACCCACTTAAAAGGCCCATCATGTTATTTTTCTCCACCGTAAATGGCCTCTACGTTCTGTGAAAAAGTGCCTTCACAAATGACAGCTCAGAAAATCGCTGCGATTCGCCTTGTCGAAAATGTTTCTGGCGGTGAAAGCGTGACAAGCTGCGATCGTTGGAACGCGACGGCCTTGAACTTGTGCTTCATGGAAAGGTTAGTGATCCGTCCGTCCGTTTTCTTTCTTTCTTCTCTGCTCTGCCTTTTCACAATGATGTGGCTTGCTTCCACCACTCTCACTCTCGGGATCGTAATGGCAATAATGGGATCATTATGCGCGCTCTCGCCTGTTGTTTCGAAATCGGCTCCTCTTTGGTGGAAACTTAGGCCACCGTAGGAGGGGTGCTGACTCATCCGACATTTTGGGTCCAAAACTGTACACATGACAATGTTGGTATGATGGTATGTGCGTGTAAGAATCATGTTGCCAAAAACTGGTGTCCAAGCTTTAGATATGTTGCTTGCAAATAATCAGGCCCGGCATTAAGGGGGGTCAGGAGGAGGGGCAATTGACTCCCTGATTTTGAGAAATCAATGTATTTACAAAAAGTGGGCGTGGTTTTTGATGTTTTCCTATGAAATTGCATTGTGTTTGGACCCTTTTCCTGCCCCCTGGAAACACTTGAAATGACAGCCCTGTAGATAATTCAGTTTCATAAACGAAGAAGACACATTTAATATAAAGTAATCTATGAAATGGCGTTGGGGCCTCCGCGGCTCTGTGATACCCAGCGTATTGGAAAGCTGGATAGCTCAACTTGTGCTGAATGAAAATGTTAGGGATCCGTCCGTC
This sequence comes from Uloborus plumipes, assembly GCA_038373865.1. Taxonomy (NCBI): domain Eukaryota; kingdom Metazoa; phylum Arthropoda; class Arachnida; order Araneae; family Uloboridae; genus Uloborus; species Uloborus plumipes. The sequence goes on from JAXGGA010003430.1 coordinate 40,789, forward strand.
TGTTTTCCTTGTTCTGCTTTTACACAATGATTTGGATTGCTTCCACCACGCTCATTCTCTGGATCGTAATGGCGATAATGGAATTATTATGATCACTCTCGTCTGTTGTTTCGAAATCGCCTCCTCTTTGGTAGAATCTAAGGTCACCGTAATAGGGGTGTTGACTCATCCGACATTTTAGTTCCCTAATTGTAATGTTGTCGTGATAATATTGCACTCTGTACACCAAAAAGATAGACCGAAAGTAGTCAGAGAAGTTGCCGGTTGGTGGGGTCAAACGAAGTTTTAAGGCCCAAGATCAAGAAAAAAAAATTTTTTTTTGAATAGTTAAACAAATATTTTCTCCTGATCCTATGCTAATCCTCAGCATCTTTTGGCGAGGGGGTTAGCGCACTTACAAATAAAACACCTGATTGACGTCGCCAACTTTTGCAATTTTTTGTTTACATCTCGTCTATCTTACCCGTGAACACTTGCTCGATAACTGTTAGATTATTTAGTTTTATAAACGGAGAAGGCTCATTTTGTTCAGGTTTTAAAAAGTAAGGTATGGAATGGCGTTGAGGCTTCCGTGGTTCTGTGGCAGAAGCAGAATGTTTTAAACTGTGAACAAGAGGCCATGGGTTTTATTCCCACCTTGCCTTGAGTCTTCTTTACTTCATATGTATTGTAAAATCTTTTCTGTGATTATCTGAAGGGAAGGTGTCTGGTATGCAGCCCTCTATGTATATGATGCTCATTAGCTTCTAGATAAAGAAATGAAGAAAATGCGCTCATTACAGGAAACATTTACAGATAAAGTGCTATTGATGATGTCGTGTCCATGGGATGTGCTAAATATTGTCCAAGGTCCGAAGGACCGCAGCCGCAGCTTCGGTGCCTCAGGGCTGTAAAGGGCTTCCTGCAGCATATCTCGATCAGGTAGCAAGTCGAGTTTCAAGATACCTGCAGAAATGTTTGGGTATTCAAAAACGTGTCTTGGTGTCAATTGGGTCTCCGGGAAGTTCTTGCAGTAAGGATAAGTGTTATTGAATTTGAAAATAAGTTCTCCTTATACATTTAAGTTTGAGATGTTTTACTCAATTACTAAGTATCAATTATTTTTAAGACATCATCAGCAACTATAATAACTTATTACCAAATACGTGAAACAAAGCTGGAAGTGATACAATATCAGAACAAAAATGTCGGATAGGTTGGCCTGTTCTCTGAAGAGGCTCTAGTGGAAATTAATCTTCACAGATCAAAGCGGTGCGAAAATGTTCGCCGTGTAGTCAAAAGAGGGAATCTTCTTAGCAGTTTAAATGGAAAATATGTTGTCTGAAAACGTGAAAAACCTATTGTGTTTTACTGTAGCTTACTCTGTTTTTTAATTTATTTGTGTATATTATTATTGAAGCTGTGAGATGTATACGAGTTAATTCGGCCTCTTTGAAGTTATCCGAAGTTAGTATTCCATATGTGTTGCCACAAGTTGTGATCAGTATGGAACTATTCAAAATCTGTCTAATATTCATTGCAGCATTTTAATTTCATTATGCAGTTTAAAACGCTTTGGTTGGTAGGATTGCTTAAATTTCTTCAATTTTGGTTTTAACTTTATTTCGGAAACGTGGTAATGAAGTCAACTGAAAGAAAATAGTTTCATTTTTAAAATCATTCAGTGCTTCAAAATTTTGCAAACTATAAATTTTATAAATTTTTTCTTGATTTTATTGGTTTGGCTTTCAGTTGCGAGATAAAAGCAATGATTTTGAATTTTTTGCTTGCGAGAAAATACGTGAATTTTAATTCTAATGTGGACTCTTCTCAAACAAAGTATAAACACAACAGCAAGATATATTTTGAAAAAACTACTAGATCCTAGATCCTCATAAATGCCAGTGTAGTTTGTTGTTTCTCTAGAACAAAAATAGAATATTTACGAAGTGTAACTTACTTTTGTAATAAATGAATTTTAGTACAACATCATGAGAAATAATCTAGTATTATTCTTTCGTTATGTTGTCTCATCACCACTGTTTGGTGATCAGGTTTTATAAAGTTTTAGTAAAAACATTAGCGTATATGTTGCAAAGAAGAAAGATCATAAGTATAAGCTATACTTCAAAGTGGAAGTTTAAAGTGGTTTCGTCCTTTCTAAACAAAACATTGGGACAATAAACATGTTATACAAACGAATAATTTTGGAAATAAATTAACAAATTATAAAATGTGTATTATTCCTTTTAACTGCTGCATTTTTTTTCGGAGATTTATTTTGAACAGAAATTAGTCAGTAAAAGTTCAAAAATAAATGAATAATTAATTAATTAAGGAGCTAAATTCAGAGCGGGATATGGGAAGGGGGCTCCTGCTGTAATTTTTAGAACACTTCCTTGAAAATAGTCTAAGTGATAGGCTCTAACCCACATAAGGTTCCAAAAACTCTCGCATAAGCAAAGAAATCCGCCTGTTTCGATTTATGTGGGAAAATATTGATAGTATTTGAATAAGTATATCTCCTTAATTAGAATATCTCCTAAACATTTAAGCATAACTCTCTGAAGTGGGGATGAATAATTTTATAGTTAATTTAACTTATTGTTTGGAGTACTACATTGTGCGCTTGACAAAATTTTCCAAGTGCGTTACAAATACTTGCTTTTTCTTTAATAATTCACGAAAATTTCAAATATTCATTTAATAATGAAGTATGTTTATGAAGTTAGTAAATAAAAGCAAGTGAATTTTAACATTTGCGATAAAGTTGTGGAAGTCCACAAAACAAGCAATGCACAGATTTTCAATGTAAGATACACAACAGGATGACATTATGAGGCAATGCTATTGCTTTTCTCCCTCTCAAGAAATTGTGCCGCCCCCCCCCTCATCATTATGAAATTTGGATTGTGATATCTCTTCTTTAAAATAATTTGAACTTTAGTTCATGTCGTACTTTTTGGAGATGAAAATTGAAACCTATCGACTTATTTTTATATATTTATGCATATTTCTCTATAAATAATAAACCCATAATAAAATTGTCTCCTCGACAAAATAAAACACCAAACAATTTTCCTGATTGTTAAATGGCATCCGTCTCAATGTATTTTACCAGATTTATTTTGTTCTCTCAAAGTAATAACAAGACTAAAATAAATTACAATTTGTTTCGATCTTTTTTGTCATATTTTTTAAGAAAATTTTTTATCATATTTCTTCTTTACTTTATACTACTCAATTTGAGAAAAAAAAATATCAATTTTTTTAATTGCTTTTTTCAATTATCTCCGATTTCTATTCTGCAAAGTTAGTTTTTCTTCATAAATTATTCGAGGCATTTTTCAAGCTTATTGCTCAAATTTTTAACTAAAAATTTTCGTTTACTATTATTTTTGTTTCCTCATGCGCTCACAATTTTCGGAAAAATAATGAATAAACAAATAAAATGAAAAGTTAAGTTTCACTAATTTTAAAAATCAATCACAATTTCAAAGCACTTAAATTAAAAAAATGTTCAAAGTTTTAACCCCTCACAGTATTTCTGAAGTTAGTTAATATATATTAAAGATATACAGTGAACTCTCACTTTTACGCCGCCTCATTTATGCGCCTTTTTTACTTATACGACGATTTTAAATGGTCCCAGCACATTCCATAGCAAATTAATGATAGTATCACTCGTTTATGCGTCGCTCTAAAGATAAATATTTTACTTATGCGCCGACTTTTCACTAAAAGGTAAAAAAAAACATATTTTCTTTAAAAAAAAGCATTTTCTTCACTTTCCTCTTTAATCTTTCACCTTTATTGCTTATGGAAGGCATTTTTTCCGCATGAACTAGAGTTCGGTTAGGGACAATTATCTATTATGCATTGTTTTAAAGGGAGCAGTTTGTAATTAGGTATGCTACAATTTTTGTTTTCTCTTTATCATTGTAGTTAATGCGTTACAGTAATTGCCAAACCGTAGTAATATGTCCGTTTTCTATAGAAACATTCCTGTTCATTCTCTCATTAGAAATTATGTTGCGTTTTAGTCCTTTAAATAGGCTTGCTCACTTATACGTCTCTCTCAATTATGCGCCTTTTTCTGTTGGTCCCTTGCGCCGTCGTATAAGTGAGAGTTCACTGTAAAAAAATATTACCCTGTAATGTTTTAAAGAAATATTTAGTTCGAAAACGAATCTCAATTCTTTTTCTGTCAAAATCGTGCTCTGACCTGACATGACTTCTGTAAAAATCTCATTAACCTCCGGAATGTTTCCATTAAAAGTGCTCGAAGTACAAACTATTTCCATGGATACATGTTGCTGAAATATGTTATGACTTAGAAATTTATATCCCGCTGTGACCCCATAATGCCAAAAATTTGAACCGCTTTAAAGCCCGAAAGATCAATGTTTGAATGGGTTTAAATGAAAAAGACACTTTCCATTCTTAAATCGGGCCATTGGTATCTAATGATCTATATGGTATTCTTGAGAGTCGGTTTTGTAGCATTCTGTCAAGTGTTACCTTGTGAACTATCTCCCATAAGATCTCCATATATTTGGCCTAAGTCGGTCATTTCTCCAATTACACAATGGAATGAAGCTGCACCCATTGTTCAGAGAACGGTATCGGAGCCCACGCATTTGGTGAAGAGATTTTTCCCATTAGTTGGAACCATTAAGGAGGAAATTTGTCGGACCACTTTATTTCCTGATTGAGGTGACTAGTCAATGGTTGCCGTTATTCTCAAAGTAACGTATTCTTGGAGGAACACTGGGCTCAGTCGGTTCCCATCACAATTGGGATGTTTCTGTGAGAATCTAATTTATTTTGATAGTTTGATGACATTTGATTCGATTAAGACCCGTAGTTTTACTCACCTCAAAAGATCCCTGTCTCCTTTTGCTTTCATATATAAGGATGGAATGTATTCGCGAAAAGCTCTCATTCACGTCAACGACAACTTTTCTTTTGATTGAAATAATAAATTTTACTAGTTTATTAGCGATGTTTTTTCCTATTTGTTTTTGCACGAAAGTGTAGGCAACGCAAAGAATACATTTCATCTATCCTCGAATCTCGTAGAATGCATGTGTGTATCTTGCATAATCCTGACACGATCAATCGTAAAAAGTTAAAATTTTGGAATATAGAACGGTTATAGGGTCTAGTTGTAGATATCTCCCTTTTGATTTTAATCAGACTTTTTTTTTTTTCACACTTGTATATTGATATCGCGTAACTTAAAACAGATTACTAGTAGAAGATTCCGTTGGTAGGACCTGTACAGCTTTTTCTTGTGCACTTCCTCTTTTAGATGCACTCGGATATTTTAAAAGAATCTTTACGCATGTTCTTTTGTACCTGGATGTTTCTTGAAGGTGTTTTTCTCATCAAGAAATTTCTTCAAGGCATCACTAAATATATCTCTAGTAATCAAGTGAACACTTTTCCAGGACTGATTTTGCAAAGTGCCTTTTTTTTGTTCTTAGTTAAAGATTTATAATGCCGAAGGATATTTATTTCAATATTTCACCAAAAAAAACTTATTTATGAAACATTTTTATTATTTTATACAAGGAAGTTATTACTAGGGAAGATTTTTTAATTTCAGCTTAAACCGTTGGGTGATTTGGTGATTACATTCAGTCATGCACTTACTTTGCCTTAGTGACGGATGACGAGTATGCAGAGAGACTTTTAACTCATCTGAATGAGTATTTTATGCATTGAAAATCGGAAATACGTTTCAAAAATTTAGTCAAAAGTTTTTGAACATTTTATGCTTTTAAGAGAAATTTATTATTATACAAAAAAGCGAAAAGGAGTAACTGGATTTTTTGAAATACTTCGTTTGAATGTTTTGTTATTTTTAAAAATAAATGTCAAACATTCTAAGTGTCAAAGTGCACACTTGTTTCCCTGCAACATTTCCCTGTCATAATTTTATGGATTTGATCACTATTATTATGGTCTTCACTGCTTTAGTATTTTCAATTCTCCAAAATGAATTTCCCTCCTCTACAAAGTGTCAAACATGCGAATTTAATTCGAAGTCGAGTAACAATCGCCACTTTTGATGGCACGGTTTTATTGTTTGGTAGCCATTTTCAATGAAATGGTCGCCCTTTGGCGACTGGCAAACACTAATCTAGAGATTTAATGCTATAGTTTATATTTTTAGTGGGTCGTATTTTCCGGGAACTACTGATATTGTTCTCAACGAACTTTCTACTCGTGTTGTTAAAAATAATTTTATGTTTACAGTGCGAAAATGAACTCATTCTTATAAATAAAACGACCAAAGAAGAATTCTCCGAGTCTTAAAAGCATTCATTTTTTATTGGGCTATTTCTTTTCCATTGTCTGAGTTTTCGAAACTAAGAAAAACCCATTATTTTAAATAGCATAAGGCACAAAACAATAATTTCATATTTTGTGAAATACATTTCGTTATTGTTTAGAATACGAATAATTGAGAAGAAAATTGAGATTTAAAGTGATTTCTTTCAGCGTTTTATAAATCAATTTCAGAAGCGTTTTTACGCAAAAATGTAAACAATTATTCGCTTTTATTTTTCTTTTCGTATTGAGTTGGAGACTATAGTCTGTATATTATAGCAAAAATGTTTTAATTGAAATTATAAACTTTGTAATGCATTGCTTAGTATATACTGTAATAAATTTCAAGGATGTGAGGATGAAAGAACATTATAGTAGAATTACCAATAAGGTTTAAAAATTTTCTTCGTCAAATTTTCATTTCTTTTTTTTTTTTTTTCATGAACTCTGGAAAGTAGCTTGAATAAATGACTATCAAAGACATCTTTTGGCAGAATCTTTTAATTTTGACTACTATAATGCCGTATTTTCATCCCGTAATTTATGTAGTTCTAAGTTTACTAAGTACCCAGATAAAAGAAAAATCATAAGAGCCAGCATTTAACATAAGTTAATTTAGTCATTTAGGTGCATATTAGGCACCAATAGGGCAAGCAATATGGGCACAAAGGTGTTTTTCATGTCGTGTATGTAGGTAACCTTAATACAAAATAAATGTGAATAAATTACTTAATGTACGGCATTATCTAATGCTTATTGAAGAAGAAATGGCTTTTGATCTTTTACGCAACACACGAAGAGAGGAATTAATAACCAGAATTGAAAAATTGCTATTTGTGCTTCTGTGTTTTCCATTCGGTTTTTAATTACAACTGCTGTAATCACAATGGTAATTGCAGAAAGTAGTGCGCATGTGAGTCATGAGTAAATGAAATACCTAAATCAAAATGCTCCGCTTCTGAAAAAACAGCTTCTATTTCCTATTTGCACTCCTTTTTCGGTTTCCAAAGCCCCATATATTGTGACTGATATCGTTTCGAATCGGCAGGATTAGCATTTCATAGTGGCCGCGCGCCATTACGGTGCGCGTGCAAAGTCAACAATAGTGTCATTTATGACCACCCTCTCCGTGATTTAGACCCAAGTTATGGAAAAGCTGCGGAGGAAAAGTGTGTCACAGAATCTGGCACAGTTTGTCATTGCAGTTATCTCATGGACTCGCCTCTTACACAAAATGGCAAAGGTCGAGTGTCTGTTAACCGATATTAAGTGCAGGGGGAGAATTTCACTGAATTTTAAATGAAGTGATCATTTCTTGGACAAATGGTGAGGGGATTTAAAAACACGTGGCTAAGCATGCAGTTTCTTCTTTATTTGAGAAGTGTGCCATTTATTGTCTTACACATTCAGTTTCAGTTAAAAATGTTCAAGCACAGTCGTCTCAATAATTCGAGGCCCCAAGGGACAGTCTAAAAGCATCGAGTTATTGGTAGTTCGAGTTGTAGGAAGCGACCACGGGCCTTCTCAAGAGTTTGGGACCCTATGAAAACTTCAAGATAGAGGAATAGTCAAATTATAAGGCTGCGAGCACTCGATACTCCACTGTTTTCTCCGTAGGAAAATCGGGTATGTTTGTTAAAAGTAGTTTATCCGCAAAATCCATAATTTAAATTAAATTTTACTCTTAAAACGTAGAATAATGTGAGTCGTTGCGTGGATTGAGTGGAACGAGGTACAGATGAAGGGATTCGAACAGGTATTCTTATCTTTCGAAGAATTGCGCGATAGCCGCTGTACTGAATGGTTCTCGAAGAATGAGTGCACAATGTCCCCCCCCCCCCCCAAAAAAAAAAAACGAAAGTCGGAATTGTTTAACGCATACCCTCTTATTTTTTTTTCCTGTTACATCAAAACAATTGTAAAAAAAGTTTCATGCGATTTGAACAACGGTAACCCGTGCCGACTTGCGTCCGAAAGTGCGAACTAGCACTTTTTCACTAGGCCAAATCGAAAAAAAAAAACTTTTTTGGGAAATTCAAAATTTTATATTGATAAAACGCTTCCCCTATATCCCCACATGTCTCACAAAATCATTTATCCAAATTAAAAAATATTTAGGTACAGCACACGAGGTTTAACTCTCATAATTTTCTTCAAAAAATAGCTTTTTTCTATGTATTTTGTAAACAATGAAAGATAAATTTTAAGAAATTATCAAGATGAAAAATATGAAGCATAAAGTATATAATTAGAGCTAAATATAAGTTTTTTCGCTCATTTTAGATTTATTTCTCCCGCAAATTACTCAAAATCAGTTTTTTTTTTTTTTTCAAGTTTAAGTTAAATTTTTCCATTTTAAATACTACATCTTTTTATTATTCATCTGTGAATGCTGGTTTAAAAGTATGTTCTTCTTGAAAGTACTAGTTTATACTTTCAAACAGAAATATATAAATTTTAAACCTCGTGCTGCGGACCTAATTTCTTTAAAAAGCTTGAATAAATGTTTGTTTAATACCAGTATGATTGTCGAAAATGTTTATTATAATTTCAAAAACTATGCCGACTTTTACTTGAAAGTGTAAACTAATACTTGTGTACTGAGTCGAATCGAAATAAATGGGGGAGGAAGTAACTAATTTGTTACTTAGTTACTTCCTCACGTTATTTAGGGGGTCAGGGGGGCTCCCCCCCCCGCTTTGAGAAATCAATGTATTTACACATAAATGGGCGTGGTTTTTTGTTTTCCGATGAAATTTCATTGTGTTTGTACCCTTTGCCCCCCCCCCCCGGAAAAACTTGAAATGACGGCCCTGCTTCCTCATATCGCGCATTTGTTACCCGTTATTTTATTATTTTTCAGAGAAAACAATTGATGATTTCATATCAGTTAAAAACCAGTCTTAATTTACTAGGCTCAAAATTGATGATAAATTTCTTAGTGAGAGTCTTTCTTTATGGGCGAATAACATTTCATTGCTTGAAGAGAAAAAGATTGTCTCAGTACTGATACAGCAGTAAATGATACAGCTGAAAGAGCGGTAAAAATGATGCAGGACTTTCATGATTTGCTAACAGCTAATGAGTAGCAAAAACAATTTTTGCTGCGTTGCTTTCAGGAGTATCGAAAGATATATCCTGACTGCAATAAACAAACATTGAAAGGAAAGTATGTTCAGAAATGGTCATTAAACTTTAATATTGTTGTAAATAAATTGTTGTCATAATTTTTGATTTATTTCTTTTCTATTTATTTATTTAACTGTTTATTTATTTTAAACTGCCGATACATTTAAAGAAAATATGAAGTTCCAAAATCACTAAAGAACATAATTGCCTACAAGTCGGCATAGTTTTTGAAATTATAATAAACATTTTCGACAATCGTACTGGTATTAAACAAACATTTATTCAAGTTTTTTAAAGAAATTAGGTCCCCAGCACGAGGTTTAAAATTTATAAATTTCTGCTTGAAAGTATAAACTAGTACTTTAGTGAAGAACATACTTTCAAATCCCCATTTACAGATGAATAATAGAAAAAAAAGAGTATTTAAAATGGAAAAATTTAACTTAAAACTTGAAAAAAAAAACCTTCATTTTTAGTAATTTGCGGAAGAAATAAATATAAAATAAGCGAAGAAACTTATATTTAGCTCTAATTATATACTAGTTTTGTACTTATATGCTTTATATTTTTCATCTTGATAATTTCTTAAAATTATATCTTTCATTGTTTACAAAATACCAGAAAAAAGCTATTTTTTGAAGAAAATTATGAATTTTAAACCTCGTGTGGTGTACCCAAATATTTTTTAATTTGGATAAATGATTTTGTGGGACATGTGGGAATATAGGGGAAGCGACATCAATATAAAATTTTGAATTTCCCAAAAAAGTTTTTTTTTTTTTGATTTGGCCTAGTGAAAAAGTGCTAGTTCGCACTTTCGGACGCAAATCGTGGGGTTACCGTTGTTCAAATCGTATGAATTTTTTTTTACAATTGTTTTGATGTAAAAAGAAAAAAAAATAAGAGGGTATGCGTTAAAAAATTCCGACTTCCGTTTTTTTTTTTTTTTTTTTTTTTTGGGACACCCTAGCTGCACAGTGGATTATGCATTTTATGTGCTTTACAAAGAAGCAGCGCGATCCACTAATTATCGCTGTAATCGTTTACTTTTTTAAAGTATTTATCTTAAAGATTTTTCCTTACTCGAAGTACTTAGTATTACAGTAAAAATTACCTTCAATGTTCCTAAACTCTCCACAGCAATCATACGGTAGTGGGATATGAGCTTATCATTTTCATCTGAGTACAATTTTAAACAGCTGTTTTTGTTTACAAATCAGATCCGTAGCGTGCATAGTACTTGAATGAAATACTGAATTGGCAGAGAAAGTTTTTGTTTAATTCCATTTGCTTTTGGTTCACAAAGCTCTAAAAACATCCCTTTTCCAATAGTTGAGGGACTTCTGTTTTTCATTCATTGTTGCATACTAGTATGTTAATTATTAAATTACTGCTAAATAATTTAGCACGTGAGATTATTATTTTGCATACTTGATCACACACACACACACTAAAATGTAAAATGAACTGCTACAAATGTAATTCAAATAAGTTTTGGGCTGAAATCTGAAGGTTTAGAATTCCCAGTTTAGAATATGAAAACGACTTTTAATAACCTCAGAAAAAAATTAAAGGTTAAGATTGAGAAAAAGAGTAGTTTTTACACATCTTTCATATACGGCTTTTAGCGATATGACTTTTAAGAAAATAAATAAATAGTCGATCGCAGCCTTCCCATAAATCTGAATGAATTGATTGAATCGGTGTTGACTGCTATATTGTCGGGAGGGAGTAAAGCATTAAAGATATTTATTTGCCTTCTTCTATAGTCTCTTCAAAATAGGCGCATCAAGGTTACAAATTTTGCGTTGTCTCCATGAAAACTGCGAAGGCAATTCATTTATTTCAGAATTTTTGAGTCAGGTTTCCATGAAGATGACGCAAAATTTGTAGCCTTGATACGCCTATTTTAAAGCAACAGACTACCACCTGATTGTCTCTTCTTCATTTCTTAACTTGTATTTCTTAGTGTCATTCTTTCAGTTGAAATGTTTGGAGACAAAAGGACAATTGATATCATGGTTAGACTTAATGAAAACAGCGACTGGGAGCCAATGACACTAATACCTTTTGTCGTCCTTTTTATTACTTAGACGCTATGTGGTAGGTGGAAGTCGCTAATCTTGATCTATACTAAAAGCAAGCCTGATACATGGCAGACGAAGCCTTAACCAGAAACATCCTGGATAGAACGTGGTCGACAAACCCAGAAAGTACTATTGATGCAGGCCGTGAAAACCATAGTTCTTAGTATGACAAATATAAAATCATAAGTTTTTCTATTATGGGAACAAGAAAACAGCTTATAACACTCTAAACTAGAAGCATTAAATCTGAACAAAGTGTTTTATGAGGAAGAGGGGTGTCAAACAATATCCGTTTCAGCCCATTTATTACACCTGCAGTTGCAGAGACATAATTCTTTTTTTCACACTGCAGAAAGAATCGGGCGTCGCCGCAAACTTGATGAATTACTAGTTACATTTTCCGTGGGTGGATATAAAGTAAATGGATACTTAGGAAGTTCATTGATTCTCCTTCAATGTATCTTAAACGGCACCTAGTTGTGAACCAGGAAGACGTTTTATAATCTCCATGTGAAAATGTCTGTCTCAATAGCTTTATTTGTTCCTTCCGACACAAAACCTACCATTAACAAATCTCCGTTTCGGAGATATATCGTGAGAAAGAAAGAATATTGATACAGTTAGTTCGAAATTGTATACTAGGTTACTTAAGCTATAAATATAGTAAAAATTATTTATTTTTTGTTGAACATTTTAGTTTTATTGAATATTTTCATATATCAGGAAGACCGTAAAATATGAAGAGGGTTAAAAAAAAAAAAAAAAAAAAAAAAACTTTTTTTGCACCTTGAGATAAAAACCTCAGACTGTAATTTTCTCAAAAAAATTTAAGCCGAGTATTAAGCTCGGGTCTTTCAAAGTATTAAATATTTCTAATGGAATTGTAAATCACATGTTTGTTTTGTTCTTGATTTCAAATCATGTGCTCTTATTTCGTTAATTCTTCTTCTTTTTTCTTTCTTTTTTTGTAAGACTGATAAAGAAATCATTACAGGAAATCCCTACAGATCGGGGAGTAGCTATTTAATCAATCACCATTGGCTAAATATTTTAATTCCTTTTTTTTCTTTACTATGAAAAAAGTAATGAATACTGTTACTAAAATATTAGATATTGATAATAATGGCGAATTGAAATCAGATAGCTTTAGCAAAAAACCATCAAAGAATTTTTATGCTCAGATGCTAAACATTATGTAACAGATCAAAAATAATTTTTAGACAGTTAAAGAAGCGTTTTCATTAAAAACGATGTATAACATAACGTAAAAACTCTTTAGTTTTGTCAATACCAATAGAAAGAAACATCTTTCAGAGCAATTTAAAACAAATTTGATAAAAGAATTGCTTCATATCAGATTAAAATTTTATGAAAAATGTAGTAATTCAAAAGAGGAATACATAGTAGTTACTACATAATATACGAATAAAAATACAACTTAAGAAGGTTCAAATGTAAAAAGAATAAGATGACCAGAGTACGAGGTTTTTAAAATGTTGTTTACAACCTTTTGGTAAATGGTTGTTAATCCTCATATTATGATGATTGGTACAATTATTTGAATTAAAATCGGATGAAACCTACAAGTTTAAAATATTTTCCATTTATCAATAAGAGAACGATTTTGTTTTTGTTAATTTTATTGAACAAAGAGATGTTTATTTTATAAAAACATTTCACTAATGATGCATTTATTCATAATAATATTACAAAAACATTTTACGTTGTGTGCATAAAAAATTTGTATGGAATTTGTGAATTAAAAAAGAAACAACTAAAGCTATTATTGAGTAACACATAGTCAAAAGTTAAGATACCTTTCTCAGAAAAACATAAACATAGTTATTTAATGCATCCCAACAAATAGTTAAAAATACCATTTATTGTGGTATTTTAATGTGTAATATAAAACAGCAAATTAATTTTAACGACTTTTTAGTTTTGCATCAGAATTTTAAATCCATCACTTTCGTTTTAGCTGTAAGAATAGCTCTAATATTAAAAAATTCAAAGCAACTGCTTATTTCTTTAACAAAACTTCAGGAAATGAAATGGTAAGATAATTGTATTGTTGATACATTGACTGTATAATTATTTTTTCATCAATATTTACGAGAAAATTTAATATTTAACTCAAAAAGAAAAAGTTTGAAAAAAATAGATTACGGTCTCAACCAATTTTTCTCGACATAGAAAAATTATAAAATGTGTTAATAATATAAGTTTTAATTTCTTCTTATTCAGTATGAAAGTTCTTGTAATGAAAACAATTAATAGTATGAAGCATTCGTTATCAAAGATTCTCACATGGTTGCATGATTGGTTAAAAAACTTGTTGCTTTATTATGTTCCCTTTTGCTAATAATATTAGGACTAATTCTTGCTATATTGTTTGATGCTATATTGTAAGAGCTATATTGTTTGATGTTGATGCACCAACGCTTACAAAAATATTTTTGAAAAATACTTCAGAAATACAGCTTTGGTGAGCAGTTTTTCCTTTTAACGGAATTTAGGCTGTTTATGCATGAAAATAAGTTTAAATGACTGTTGTGCTCTATCATGCCTCTTTTTTAAACGAGTACTAAGATTAAATTAAAAATTGAAAAAAACCGACCCTAATTGCTACCCTCATATCAAAACGAACTTCACTAGTCAGAAAGCATTTTAGTTTTAAATACATTTGTTTTCGGGAGGGCATGGTAAGCACGGAAAACAAAAGATTATAATGACCAGTAAAATTAGCTAGTCTCAAAAGCAGAATAAAGAGGGAAAACTAAAAATTCTTTTAAAATCCCTATAATAAAATCTATTACAAGAGTTTTAATTGTTAACAAATAGAAATTGGCTACAGATAAAAATTTTAAATCATTGAGTTATTTTTTTCCCTTGTCGACCAGCAATGACATCAGTTTCCAATCGTATAAACAAAGGCTTAACCGCATTTGCTGAAAACATATTTCTAATTCAATTTTTACATTACTTGGAAGTTATGGAAGTTCCAAACATCAAACGCAGACATTTTTTCTTTCTTTTGGCACTATTGTTTTAAATTTTCAAGAACTTTTTTTTTCCTTAAAAAATCACGAAATGCGTTTTAAAGGTTTTTAATTCATCCGACCACGCGACCTAGCTAATAACACTCTCCTTAATGTCTCCTTTCCAACAAAAAAAAAAATCAAAATTGGTCCATCCGTTAAGGCTTTAGAGTGCCACAGACAAAAACACAGACACTTCAGACTTCTAACCACCTTCCTTGTTGCGACGGGGGTTAAAAATGAACATTGCCAGTTCCGTAAAATGGAGTAAATCGGTACACTTTGCAACGTTGATTGTGAAAAAAAGTAGTTAAGTTTAAGTTTTTCTTTTTTTTTTTTTTTTTTTCAATTTCATTTTTTGGATAGAAATTTCCGTCTTACTTTACTTTTGATATTCCAAGCAAGGATAAAACATTTTGAACATTTATTATTTATATATATTACGATTTAGATGCGTTCCGATTCACCCCGCTGATAGGGGTTAATCGGAATACATGTTAAGAAGAGATAGTTACTGTCAAATAAAAGTTTATTTTATAAGCCAGTAAACGTATGATTTGTCAAAATTCGAAAATAATTTTGAACTTATGAAAAATTGAATTTAATTTTAAGAAACTGCATTTAAATTGAAAAACAAATATTAAATATAAACTAGCTGCCAGGGCAGCTAGATTAGCTTCCTGCGGCATGTTGATGCATAACGTCCTCCCTCTCTAACTTTTACCTCACCCCCCTCTCTAACTTTTACCTCATTCTGAAGTTTTATTTGATATAATTTAATGTTCATTCGATTTCAAGACATACCACGCACGTGGCCCGGCGTTGCACGGGCACTTCGTGCCTTGAAAGTAGTGAGGAAAATTTCAAGAAACTACTCCCCGCCAAGGCGGCTCGCTAACAGGCGCTTCACGCCTTTACTTTTTTCCTGCATAAAAAAAATCATTCGAATTATTGAGATGCTTCGCGCCTTCAAGATGGTGAGGAAAGTTTCAGTAAGTTCAGCTCGCTCAAAGGAAAAAAAGCAGACATTGATACTAAGTTTTTAATATAAGTAGATGGCTCTTCAACAAATGAATGTTTCAAAATATTACAAGTAGCTAGCGATAAAAATACTATGTAAGTCGCCCGCTTATGAGTTTCGTGTTTGATTTAGTTAAGCCTTCATTCAAAATTCTCATTGTCATTGTTTCATGGCAACCACGTTTTGCAATGCAACAATGGATTTCATATTTAATCATTTATTAGGCTTAATCGCTTTAAATTTGACTACTTATTAATTGATATCTTCGCTAATTAAAATCGTATAATTATATAAATTGAAACTAATGAAGCTTGAAAAATTACCTATCTATCGGTACCTGGTTCGACTTTCAGTTCATTGGCGTTCAGGAGAAAGAAGCGTGACATAGAAAGATAGTTAGAAAGAAAGTTAGAAAGATACTCAGTTTTTAATATAAGTAGATTGAAGTCGCTCATGACTTCCACAAAAATTATCTTGTTCTTTAAACGAGCAGTGGGGGCTTGGCTTAAGTTTTCTTATAACACCTTCTGGAATTAAAGTTGCCTTTTCTTTAGTTTCTTACTATCTCTGGGTATCGGAAATCGTCCTGTACAATTTTCCCACGTATTCGTCGTTGTCTGTGCATTGGACTTTTATTACTTAGAGTCTGTAGGATTTCCCCCAATGTATTTTAGGTAAAAAAAAAGTTCTCCTGGGGCAAAAATCTTTTTATATCTGGAATTTTTTGTCATTCCAAGATCGAGTTGCTCACCAGAAGAGGTAAACAATAATAAATCCTTGTCCCTGTCTTGACTAGAAGAATTGGGGTTGGAATTTTGATTTTTCAAGTTTCCTCCAAATAAGTTTGAGTTGCAACAGCGGATCAAAGTGTTTCGGTTTACCCCGCAAATTCTTACCCTATGACATTATACAGAATTTTTCATTTTTGTGACACAATTTAAAAGTATTGTCAATTTTAATGCGGTACTCTGTTGCTCAGATGTATGCATAATTATAAAATATTATTCTTAGGTTTTTAATATAAAGAGGTCTGTACTTAGATACGAAGTTTTACACACGATGAAAACTAGATGCTTTTTAGGGTTCTGCTTTCAGCTTTGCTCATAAACCAATAATGTCACCAGAATGACAAAAATATATTTTTCTTACTTTTTATGATATAACCTTTCTAAAAAAATTGCGGAAAATTCCCCACGGTATATTTATGAAGAATTTCTTTGTATGGTCAGGAAGTTTTGTTCCGATCAGTGGTCGTAAGTAGCGCGCTACAAGTAGCGAAACTGCTGTAGTAGCTACATTTTTTAGTAGTTTGTAGTGTAGCGCACTACTTTTTAAAAAAAGTAGAGTAGTGAGTAGCGCGATACAAAAAAAAATAGTAGTTTGTAGCGATTTCTGGAAACTACTTTTAAATTAAATAAATAAATAAAAGAATGAAAAAAATTTAAAAAAAAAAACGAAGGAAAAAAACAAGGTTTAATTGACTCTGACTGGTGTAAAATTTGCACGAGTACAGCAGTGGACGCAAGGAGTAATCAGAACCATATAAATATAAGCTGATCTTAGATACATCATGTTGACAAAATACATTCTATCTGTTTGATGTCATTGGTTTATTTGGCATCATAATTTTTATATTCCTTCAAATAATTTTGATGTTCCCAAATATTCCCTGGCAAGAAATTAAAAAAAAAAAGTGAAGGTTGAACTCTTTCAACTTTTGAATCCTTTCTTGTAGCGAATATTCGTAAAAATTGTAAAAAAATGTAAAAGGAACAAATTTTAACAAATAAATAAATAAATAAATAAATAAATAAAAATAAATAAATAAGGAACAAAAAGGAAAAGTAACAAATAAATTCAAAGACAATTTTTAGTTCTATCCCATATTCAAATGAGTTAATTTATTAATGTAAACCACTTTTAAAATATTTTCGCTCAATCCTCAAAAGGTGTATGCTTTTTATTTATTTATTTTTTAAAAAGTAGCGAAGTAGCGACTACAATTCAAAAGTAGTTTGTAGTCGCTACATTTTGAAAAAAGTAGTAGCTGTAGTTAACTACATTTATAAAAAAGTAGTTGTAGTTGTAGTTCGCTACAAAATAAATGCAGTTTTTCCAACCACTGGTTCCGATACACCGCGTTTTACAGTAGTCAACCCTTAAATTCGAAGATTTTGCATTACTTTGTGATGCCATTTCGTGTGGAAAAAGTGGTTTGTTCAATTAGAAAGATTATAAAATGCATGCAGTACATTTTGTACAAGTGTGCTTAGTTTTTTCAACATATTTGCTTGTATTTTTTTTTTGCTGACAATTATTAGTTACTTTTCATATGGACAGCATGAGTTATGCAGTTAGTTTTAGAGCGAACTCGTTTTGGCAATATTTTTGCATTTGGTGTCTTCTCGACTGAAATACTGTTTAATGCATTTCTTATTTGATATGTTCTATTGCCTGACAATTTTTAGTAATATCAGCAGAATTTCATGTTTATGTCAGAGCAAGCTTTCGTTCAAAATTGATATCAAAATATGATTTTAATGCTAGAAATTCTCTAAATAATGCTATTTCATACAACGTACCGTTTTTTATAGCATCAATTTTTGAATTTTGGTGCCTTTGTGTTTGGGAGGTCAACTTTTGTACTGATAAACTGTGAATGTTGTTTGCTTGTATATTATATCCGGGAATGCTTCGATAAATATCATCAGTTCTTTATCAACTCTTTAGTTAACCATTAAAAGCCTGCGTTATAAAAAAAAAAGCTTTAGTGAGCGTGCCTTTCTTACTAGCATCAGTTTATAACATATAATTAAGCATAATAAATACTAAGTTTGCGCAAGCCTGTTTCAAAAGACTCTGGAAAACAATTCATTGTTAACTAACATAATTGAGAAGTCAATTTCTTTTCATGCCAATACATTTTTCATTCTTCGTTTCATCGTCACGAATACAAACAATACCAGTGTTTAAAAACTAATAAGCATAATTTAGTAAATTACCATATATTTCTTTTTAAAATAACATGTCACTATATTTTTTTCTTCGTATTCCTTGTCACGAATACAAACAATACAAATAGTTTAAAACTAATGTTTATATTTTAGTAAATTACCGTGTTTTTGCGTTTACTTCCCTTTTCTATTACTTTCATAGCACGTTACGTTAATTGCTAAATTTGAAAAAAAAAAAAAAGTGATTCTTTTCGTCAAAAAAAAAAAAAAAAGACGTTGCTTTTTAAATATAATAATAGTTTTCTGTAACGAAACAGAGGAAGATACTTAACGAAAATAGTTTGTCATAGTTAAGCTACTAAGCAAAGCAATGTGTGCAGTCAGTGGGACTCAAGAAGTTCAAATATCATTATTATTTCTCTAGCTCGTTTTTTCCGTCGTAACGCAAGATGTTTCTTATTCTGTTATCAAATTCCAGGATTTACCCATTTGAAAGCTTGTTCCGCCGATCAATGGCAAAAAATAGAGACACTGTCTTCTCTTTTTTGTCCAAAACCCGTTTTTTTTTTTTTTTTAATTAAATATTACTTTATAGTAAATAGAATCCGAAGATTAAAACGCATCGGCACGGTTGGATAGAGCGTCATGCTTGTTATAAGGATGGCGTGAGTTTGAATCCAGGCCAAAAAGTATTGCTTTGATAAAACTTTTCTTTTTCAAAGAAACCATTTTTTTTTTCTGTTTTTTTATTACACATAACTAGAATAAATAGCATCCGAAAATTAAAACAAATCGGGGCGGTTGAATAAAGCGTCAAGCTTATTGTAGGAATGGCATAAGTTTGAATCCGGGCCGAAGAATATCGTTTTAATGGGTTCTTTCTTCAGCACAATTCTAATCCAACCTACCCTCAATGTATATTGTGTAAAATAAACTCATTGCAGGATTGTAAAAATCAGGAAAAAAACGCTTATTTTAACAGAGTAGTGAATCGAAGTTTAGATTTTTAAAAATATTCCATATATTATTTCTCAAACAGACCCGTCTTTAAGGGGGGTCAGGGAAGATTCAATTGCCCCCCCCCCCTCCCCCACCCCCACCTTGGAAAAACCTATGCATTTACACAAAAGTGGACGTGCTTTTCCTTGTTTTCTGACAAAATTGAATTGTGTGTTTGTACCTTTTGACCCCCCCCCCCAGAAAAACAGGGCCCGTTCTGTGTAGGTGTGTGGTTCAGGTGTTTTCTGTGACAACTCCTCAACTTTATCAATGTTTTATCAAATTTAATAAATAAAGCATCAAGGGATGATTTGCTGATCATTATTCGTGCAGTAAGACTTTAGTCTTTCGATTAAAATTTCCTATTTTATGAGTTTGGAGTACGCAAATGTGCTTCTGTCGTTATCCAAAAAAAAAAAAAAAGGAAGTTTTAGAAGTAAATAGGAAGTACATTTGGCATGTTATTCAAAAGGAGCCCTTTTTTCTTACTATTTATATGAGGAATCATATTTAATTTTATTTGTATCCCTTCTGGTATGAGCATTTGAACCATTTTCGTGCTATACAATTCCAAATAAGTATGATAAAAAAAAACTGTTACTTTAAATCAAATTACATATAAAGAAAAAACTCAACCAGAATAATATAAATGATTTCAATGAATCTGTTATTCATACTTCATTGAACTTAAGCATGTGACCTCCAGCTCTCAGATATTTATTGTCGTTTTGATTTCGTTCCAGTCAGAGAAAAAACCCATGCAATATCATATTGCTACACAGACTCATTTGGTTTCCTATGACATTATATCTCGAGTTGTTTTCAAAGTATTGGAATGAACCTTTATTTTACCTGATTAAATACTGTTCACTATCATGCAGGTCTGAACTTTCGATGACACGTAAAACTTAAGAAACTAGAAAAAAGCAAAGTTCTAAAGGATGATTGAATTTATGTGAGAGAAAGGAAATATTTTTCAAAAAGTTTAAAATTCCTGAAGTAACTCACAACAGAATACTTTTTGGCCTCTATTAAGACACTCCTTTCTAGTCAGATGGGAAAACCATGCAATATCATATTGCTATCCAGATTAATTTGGTTTCCTATGAAAGTGCTTTCAGAGTATTGGAAAGAAATCTTTATTTTATTTAATGAAATACTGTTTACTTCCATGCGGGTCTGAATTTCCTGTGGCATGTAAAACTTAAGAAAATATTAAATAATTAAGAAAAGAAAAAGTATTAAATAGAAAAGCATAACTTCTGAAGGATGATTGCATTTATGAGAGAGAAAGGATATATTTTTCAAAAATTTGAAATTTCTCGAGTAACTCACAGCAGATTACTTTTTTTTGCCTCTATTAAAGCTTTCTCCTTTCATGTTGGGTTCAATCCATCGGTCAAAGGAGAAATATGCGACTGGTTATTCTGATATATCTTTCATCTTTGTCGGAAGCAGACCCGCAATTCTATTCATATGAAAAGAATTGAAAATTTCTCAGTCGAAAATTCAAATTTTTGCTTTGAAGTCGCTTTTTTTCTGTTTCTTGATCTGGATGAAAGCCACCCGACCTTTCTCCTGAATAAAGGTTTAGACTATATGCGTCTATCTGTATGATAGTGGGTCTTTTTTCTCCGAAAAACAATTACGGGGCAAACACAAGCGCAATTCAACTATTTTTCTTACACAGCCATTTAAGGTAATCATAGTGATCTGGCTCTTTTCATTCCGTTAAAAGCCTATGTTTGGTGCACTATTTAGCCTAGGAAATGGGAAGTGCATTATTTCACTTCATATTTTGCATTCACTCACACTTTATTTTGAAAAAAAGAAAAGATAGGAATGTCAGCTTAAGAAATGCTTCCTAACGGAATTTTTTTCAGAGATCTTTACAAGGAAGTGCTTCATTAAGAAATATATAATTTTATTATTTTTATTTCTAATACATCTTTAAGATATTTAAATTTTCAGTACGTTCA
Organism: Uloborus plumipes; assembly: GCA_038373865.1. Taxonomy (NCBI): domain Eukaryota; kingdom Metazoa; phylum Arthropoda; class Arachnida; order Araneae; family Uloboridae; genus Uloborus; species Uloborus plumipes. The sequence continues at coordinate 62,314 of JAXGGA010003430.1, forward strand.
CCTCTGAGGTAAGTTTTGCGGTAGAATAAATAAGTTTGCGGTAATTTTTAAATAAAACTAAAAACATTGCAGCTTTTTATATACAGGGTGCGGCAGAAAAACCCGGACAAAGATTTATTGTGATAATTTTATTAAACAAAAGAAATTTAGCAAAACAACAATTAATAATGTTAACATAGACTTCTTACAATAATATACTCAGCCGGTTTCGAAGTGGATTCCTCCAGCGGCGATACACAAATCCAAACGTAACTTGAGATTTTCAGCAATAGACCGCCGCTCTTCCAGCGACAATCGGTCCCATTCTCAAAGAAGCGACTGCTTCAGCGACTCCAAACTTTTGTGGGACTTAGCACAGGCCCTGGCCTCTAAAATGGACCACTCACAGTAATCCATGGGATTCAGATCTGGCGAGTAGGGGGCCATTCCGTAAAGGAGATGAAGTCTGAAAAATGGGTCCGGCACAAGTCCTGTTTCGTTTTTGTCCTGTGAGATTGCGCTGAGTCCTTCTGGAACATCCAATAATCATCACCAAAGTGCTGCTGGGCCCACAGAAGTACGACGGTCTGAAGAATGTTGCGGCGATACACTTCTTGGTTGATTTTGACCCCTTAATCCACAAAAACAAGAGGAGTCTTGCTGCTATCGGAAATTCCTCCCCAGACCATAACCGATTGTGGATTTTGGTGGTGTTTGACGATGACCGATATGCCAGGAGCTTCAGTGAACCAGATTCTGCCATTTTGGCAGTTATGCGCCTGTTCGACAGTGAACAGCTTCGCATCTGGGTGATTCTCCAAAAACCTGACATTTTCGACTCACAAACTCTATAAAAATAAAAATGCTTAAAAAAATCTTTAAAAAATCATACTTACTCTTTGTTAGGAGCTTATTAAGAGAAAAATAGAGGGAACTCACTTTAAGTATGCTACACCCCAAAAAAGGGGGGTCAATTTTTTCAAACTGAGAGAGTGACAAGAAGCACTAGGCGAGCAAATAAATGAATTTTATCAAGGATTATCAGAAATTTTACAGCAATAACAAAGAAATAACTTCAACATGAATGAAAAACTATGTTTATTGTTGACAAACAAAACTAATTTACAACCTCCTTAAACGAACACTATTTTAAGAGATGCAGCATCCGACAAATTTAATATTTATATGAAGAAAGAGATTTACAATCATAAAATAAAGTTCAAAATTTTCTAAATGAATACTTTTTTAATAAATGAGACTCCTTTTTAATATTTTTAACTAATGTTTGGTAAATAAATCCATCTATTCTACTGGATGTTTTACCAGTGCTTTAAAAGTAATGCTAGAGTGACATTTTTTTTTTTTTTTTTTTTTTGCGCCAGGAGAGGGACTTTTTTTTTGCGCCAGGAGAGGGACATTTTAATCAAAAAAGGATGATATTTCTACCCAGAATTATATAGAAGGTAAATAATTCTATTTTTTTTTTCTTTTATCCTCTTAACTCAATTACACACTGCAGGCAGAATTATTATTTTTATTTTATTTAAAACAGAAATGTTGGCCAGGAGAGGGACATCGAAAATGTTACAAACCTCATTTTGAACTAAGGAATAATAATACGAACAGCAGACACATTCTATAGACAAAATACTCTATGAGTCCAAAGAAGTGATGAGAATAAACAGTGTTATAGTACTGCAGATTCAAAATTCCTTCTTTTTGCTTTTAATAATTGAACCAATTTGAATATTTTTTAATGCTGATATTAATATTTTGGTGTAGCAAATATTACGTACATGAAAAAATTAAATGTGTATTTTTTTATATTTAATCGTTTGATAGTTTTGGTATTTTGTGATACATGCGTCCCGTAACGTCCCGATCCTTAAAGGTTAAGTCATAAAATAATTAGTTGTTTGAAAATTTACAACATTCAATGCAAATATGATGATTTTTTTTTTTTTTTTTCAAGTTTGATAAGAAAATTAAAATTTACTATCAAAGACATTATCTTAAAGTAAAAAAAATATGTTGTTGACTCCCGGGATTTCTTGGTTCATGTATTAAGTTATGAATATGTTTAGCTAAAACAAAATATAAGTGAAATTACTAACGTAAAAAGTAATCCCTTTTGAATCCATGTTTTTTCTGAATTTTTTGTGTGGGAATTCTGAAACTTATTTATGCATAGAAACAGAAAATGTTATATTTAAATAAATGTCGTGTTTTTTTTTTTTTTTTTTTTTTTTTTTTTTTTTTTTTTTTGTCTGACATCAGAAATTGTGAAACCAAAAACTAAATGGATAAAGATCGAATGCAACAAAAATAAGAAAAAATAGATAATTACTTAAGAACGTATAAATTAAGCAGAAAAACATTTTTAGTAGATAATCTCTTAGGTTGGCACACAAACTTATTCAGAAGTTGCAGTTCTGGACAAATTCATTTCGGCAACATGAGCAGTTTTAAAATTTATGACTCTACGGGAATATCCCTAAATATTACCAGGAAGTAAATGCGCCGTGTTGGAAGGTTAGTATAGCCTCCCAAAAGAAATCCATATGCAGCAAATTTTGTCTGGTGGTTCGAAATATTTGCAGTATTGCAATTGCTAAACGGTCAAAGGTCCATTTGCATTAGAGGTTCGTATGCGTGCATACATGTTAATTATCATTAGGATACATTTGAAGTTCCTTCAGTCAAGACGGTGATGCATCACGAAGTTGACATCAGAAAAGCAGAAATAAAGTTACAATTGTTGCAAACAAACCATCGTAAAACCGTTAATTTGCTAATAAATGTAATTTGTGACATTATAAACAAAAAATAAAAGTAAAATTGAGCCATTATAGTATTATAATAGTACATTAAAGACATAAAACATGTAGCATTATGCTGCATAAAAGCGTAAATGGTAATGTGTAAAAATTCTGTTGCGTTGTCTATGAAGAAAAAAAAGACTTTCTACTAAAAGTTTCTGAAACGTTATGTTTAGAAACCAAATGCATTTTGGCATTTAACATAGAATGTTTTTTCTAGCAGTTAAAAATTACTTTTCTGATTAAATGCTGCACAGTGGAACTGTTCACAATGCGTTGTGCACTCCGTCCAAATATTTGCCTCAAAATCTTCCTTCTTGTAAGAATTTAGTCTTTCGCCCGAAGGTTTTGGACAGGACAATTTTTACCTTGATGTTGCATTTAAATTCCTAAAAAGGAGATGAATCACAGCATCTAGAAATGCAAATGCATGTTTGAGTTCTTCTTATGTTTTATTTTTTGTTTGATACTCTGTTGTTTCATGGATTTAAAGCCAAATAAAAAAGCATGAAATACCGATATTTGGCATTTCGGTATACTGGTACTGCATTTATTGCATCCACGGATCAGAATAATAAAGACGATGTCCACGACTGTACACACATGACTCATTTGCTTCTCGTACGCGACGCATCAATGACAACGATTAGAAAATATGTTTCGACCAAGACGGATAATACGAAGACAAAATAAATAAAACAAAAACTTGTTTAAATAATGTGTTAAAATATCGCGAAAAAGCACATTTCGAAGCTAATTAAAAGCAATTTTAGCACAAGAAAACCTTGAAAATGATACACACTGGAAGAGTTTCTAAAACCAGACGCATAGACATAACTCCTTTAAAGTACAAACTTACTTCAGCACGTTTATCAATAAACTAATTTCTTCATTGAGACTAGAAAAAAAAAGTATAACTTTCTTCTCACAGGTCTCAGACATTTAATTCCAAACAGAGAAAGCAAAAAAAGTCAAGAGAAAGCTTTTGAATGAACGAAATGGAAGCATTCCATAAGCACAGACGGTGTCTTTGCAAATGCCAGGTGTCTGCGTGTTGACCTTTGAGAGCGTAATTCCCTTGACTTTCACGAACCATCGCTTAAATATGTATTATGCAAGCAAGATTAGTCTTGCAAGCTGCTTCTTCTGGTTTAAATATACTGGACCATTGACCTAATGTTTGTCGGAGTTTGCAATAAGTATCATAATTATGATGTATTAAGTTACAGAACGTCTTCTTCGGGTGGCAAATGATGTCGGAGGGCTTACCAAGCAGGAGTTGTCTCGTCCAGCACAAATAATGAATTGTATTCATAGGCGGCTCGTACAGGGAGGCAAGGAGGCAACTCCTAGTCACTTTCAATAGTGCTAGGGCTTTGCCCCTCTACATTTCTAGATAGATCAATGGAAAAAGGATAAAACTGATCGATTAGTATGTTTAAAGAAAGATGAATTGATTTCAAAAGAGTGAATTTGATATTTTTTAATGCTATCACTCCATAAAAATTTAATTGGGGCTTTGAATTTTAAGGGCACGACTACTGTAGCCATCTATCTCGATTTTTGAGATCGTTGCCAGCTTATTTTTAGAGAAGGTTATTTAATCCACATAATGACGTTAAAAGTCAATCGAGTATTTTTTGAAGTCAGCTTTAGGATCACTCAGCACCTTAACTACCCCTCCCCTTACACCTTCTTTGCAAACCCATTCCAAATTTTTTAGTGCAAGAGCCGCCTTTGATTGTAGTTGAAAGTATATTAAAGAAATACACTTGAAAATAATGTTTGTAGGATTTTTTTTTTTTTTTTTGCGAGGGAAAGAGAAATGTTTTTTCATAAGTTAAGTTTTTTAATATATAATTATAGTCGATTCTTTTACGCGATAATTATCGTCGTATCGTAAGATATGTAACACAGGCTGTAGGGAATTTTACTATTTTTGAGTCCTTTTCAACTGTTTAATTTCTTAAATTGTTTATTTTTCTTTCTGAGTAAAGAAATTAAGTAGCAAAATAATTACTGACTGTTTTCAAAATTGAATTTTTCCGTCTATTTACTTTGTTGAAGCTTTTAACAAATTATTAGAGTACCTTTCGTATCTTTAAACTGAACAATTTTCTTTTCTATCTCTCATATAACATTAATATTGTTTCAGTTTTTTGATTTTCAAACAAGAATATAGTTCTGTGAGCTACCTTAACATTTCGATTTATTTGTTATTAAATGTGTTCTTATGAAGATACTTTTATTTCTCATTCAATTTTAAATCAAATCCGAAACCATTTAGTAGTTAAAAAAATGTACTAGTTCAAGTAAAGTTCAATAGAATGCTGGCTAAGACTTCAAGATTTCTAGTATTCAAGCATTCAAGTTATAAACAAGATTGTTAAAATTTTACATTTTAAAAGAAAATTCAAGAACCGTTTAGTTTAAATTGAGAACCTTTATTTACACCATTTACATTTCAGAAATAACATAAAATCTAATTTATATTGAATTGCCGCATCAAGAATGGCTATCAAGCAATTCAGACATAAGTGCCTCATTAAAACAAATAAGTACCTTGGGAACGTGGTGTCCTGCATATTTGAGTAAAATCTTTCACGTCAAAGAAATTCTGTCTAGTAAAATCTTCGAAAAATTCAAGAGTAACTGAAACGAAAAAAATGTACATGCGAAATTAAGAATGTAAATTAAATATTCAAAAGTAGTATTGAGTACTTTTATTCAAACCATTGAGAAAAATCCATTGGTCGTTATTACTCTGAATCGAACACCAATGCTATTATAAAAGAAAAGCTGGACAAACGATATTTGTATACGACGTTCGTGCCGTTTAACCAACGGCTAAACGTGATTCGTGAAAAAAGATGACATGATATTCCTCTATCTCCGTTTCTGCCGATCAGTCACAACAAAGTATTGAAAACGGCATCATATCTCATTCACAGACAATAAGAAGCTAGTCTTGCATATGCAATTACCCATTGTCCAATGAAGTATAAAAAAAGTAATCGGAAAATTCATCATTATCTGTTACGATTTGAATGAGGAGGACTGGTAAATGGGCCTTTTAGTTTACATACTGCATTAGCTTGAAAAACAGCACATTTGAATGTAGCGCAATTAACTGTATTAGAAATTGGAATATGAATGTTTTCAGCGTCGTTCTAATGGACCTAATCTTATAGCTAATGATTTCAGTGCTCTTTTTCAGTCTCATAATAGAATTAAGAAGCGTATCACGATGCTTTGATTTATGATGTCATAAATTATATTTATGGAGAAATGGTTAAAGTTCTTGAATCTAATGTGTCTGAGGTGATCTTTGCTTTGAGAACATTAATATCAATAATTACAATCTTTTAAGCATTCTTTTTATTTCAATGTCCAATTTTCCGTTTGAAAAACAGGTAGAAAAGGCATTGTGAAAGTAAAAAAAATAAAAGCAGGAAAAATTATTGTGAAAAAATCGATTTGATTAATTTTAGACCTTTTAGGCTCATTTTACGATTTAAACAATACGGGACATTTGGTCTTTAATCTAATATAACAAATCATAAAAGCTACACTCGGCTTACCTACATAATGACAGACAGACCAACTATTTAACTTATTTTAGTGAATATTACACGTCATAATCTAGCCGAGAAAAAAATACATACATCAAAATTAATACTACCATTACTCATTCCACTACTGGTAATTATAGTAGTAATAATTATAAATAATAGTGAAAACAACCACAATTCTGCAATGGCTGCGTCATACATTAAAAAGCTAGACCATTCTTTTCTGATAAAATGTCATATTTTTACAAACTTTTATTTAGAAAACTGAAGTTCATACTAGATCAAATCACATTATAAAAACACGGAAGAGTTACAAAATACTAAGAAAGTATTTTCACAGAAAAAAAACATAAAACTAATAACACATTTTGCAATTCCCTTTCCGTTGTATAACCATTTCTTTAATGTAACAGCAAACAAAATTATGCCTGAAGACTTATAAGGAAAATAATGCAGTTAATTGTGACACTGGAAAAACAGCAAATAGGTATAGAATAATTGTTCTATAAAATTTTGTGGCTCTAATAAAATAGCATTGGACATATTTTTGAACAGAAAAGCTATCAAATAACTCAAATCATCCGACATTTTTATTTTACCATCACCAAGTTCGAATTTCCCAATTGGCTATCCTTGCCACCCAAGTAGCTACTTACACCTCTAACCTTACCTATTTCCGCAAGTGGAACGTTTTGTGATCATATCTACATGCACCTAAATCAGAAGGTAAACCGCATTCAAAATACTTTGGTCTTCATTTTTAATTTTAGAAAGAGAATATCAATATCATTTTACAAAATACGTGCTTCTAAGCTGTGTCTCATATTTGCTCTTAAAAATAAAGAAACTTTCAGCTGGCTGATTTATGTCACCGGAATTGAAACACAAGAATAAGCTTGAAAGAAAATGTCTTTTTAAATGATATTTCCTCTTCAGCATGCATCCTTTAACTGTCAAAGTGTTTAAACTCATTCGAGTAGTACATGTCGTGGCGGTCTTTTTCGGTGCAATCTTTGAACATGAAGCGGAAAATCATACTAGCGGTTGTGTTCTTTCAGATTGTAAAATACCAGTTGCCTGTTTTTAGTCAGTGAGTGTGAGATTAATAATAACATGAGGTACTTGTTTAATAGCATTTTCTGGTTTAAAGCTGTACTAGCTGACCCATGCGAGCCATTCGCACTTGACAGAAGTAAACGCACAAACCCGTTGTTAAAAAATTTGTTTAATAACAGCAAAATCAAGAGTTGCTTGATTACTTTTTGCTGATACAGGTGAAAATAATCTTTAAAATGATGTATTAATTTCGAAGCTTCATAAAGTATTACTAAAACTACGTTGTATCCACAAAAAAAGAAAAGAAAAACATATCAGAAGTAATATATGTGATGATGAAATTTTGCTATAGAAAAAAAACCCATGAAAATATTTTCCCTCCAGATTTAAATTTATACTCTTCCCATAATTATCATGACGCTCTGCAAACCGCGCCAGTGTTTCTTAAGTTTAGTATGCTATTTATTAAAGTAATGTGCAATTAAAAACAGAAGAATAAAACGGTTTTCTGACGAAAACAGTTGCAACACAAGGCGTCCCTTAACTTTTTGTAGTATTAATTTAACCCTGAGTAAAGTATTAACGCTATCTATATCAGCAATTAGACATTTTTGTGTGCTCGAAAATTATCAAGACGACATGAGTCACCAAACAACAATACAAAATTCATCAGAGTGCGAACCCTTTGCGGTCGTTATGCTTGACCAAAGTATGAGTCAGCTTTTAGTTCCGTTGTTATGACAACCTGCTGTAAAACTCAACATCGCATCGAAATTGTCATATGCCGTACTTGAAAAGGTATGAAAGAAGTCACGCAAATGCGTACATTTTGGACATTCCATTCTAATGAGAAGTAGGTCAAAAGTAGTGACTATTAAAGATTCTCAAGGTCAAATTGAATCGTGAAAATATCTCCGGGCGCGATTTGTTCATTAGTGCCAAAATTCTTGTATTCTCTTGTTGCTACAAAATGTTTGCATTGTTTTCTTCGGAGGTTGGCGGAAATATTGCTACTGTAAGATTTCCCGTTTCAAATTGTTGATCTAATGAAATGTTAACAAGGTTAAACTAATTGAAATATTTGGCACTTGTATTTCAAGCTTGTAATCAAGAATAAGTCTTCTGTCGGAGACAGGAGAAGAATGATTCTTCCGGGTATTTGAAATTAGTTGCAGTCTTTCATCAAATTTTTGAAATTTTAAAAAGCGATTAAAGAAAAAGCAGGAACTTTTTGGAAAGAAAGATATATATTTTAACTAATATCCTGCTTTGAATTCAATATTGTTAACTCTAGCGCATGTGCATTACGCACTTATACTAAATTCTGCGTAATATTTAAATTGAACTTTAAATTTTTCAGCTGATACTAAATGCACCTCTTCTACGTGCAGTGTTTTATGTACCATTTCTGTATACTTTTTCCTTTGGTGCAGAACGGTCTGTCTCTGTCTGTTTTCTTTTTAATGTCAGTTTGACGACCTCCTTCAAAGACATTCAGGGTAAGATTGAATCAGGCTTTCATAATTAAACAATGTGTTCACGCTCAAAACACCACTATTTATAGCTTACAATAGCTTTCGCGCTATTTTATCAGATAAGTCAAATAGTTTGACCTTTCCCCGCTTCATTTAATCGATTTTACGTACATTTTTTTCTCATTGCAAACTTATTATTTAAATGGACGAAAAAACTGTCAGTTTTTGTTTTAAATTTTATTTTTATCGAAGCTCAAATGCGAAGTGCAAATTTGCATTAAACATAATATACTGCTGTTTGAAGATTTAGAAGAACTTTTCAGTACTTTTTAAAAGTTTTATTTTATTGTAGTTTGCATTATTCTACTCTTAGACCTTTTAGCGCAATAAACGGATGAGTCATTTGAATTTGTCGAATAAAGCAGGACTTCAAAGGGTCGAGCGTTTCATATTCTATAGTTGAAAAGAGAGTTTTTGTCTCCCTAATTTATTTGTAATCAAAAGAAAAATGTATATGTAGTTGAATTGGAACTTCTTGCAATACTTTCAAATAGCCGTAATAACTGCTTAATCATTTACTCCAAGTGTACGTATGTCTTACATTTTAAAGCGAAATGTGTGGATTTAAATTATCACTATATCGAGTTCAATGTTAAATTTTAACTGAACATATTTATGAAGGGAAAAAATTACTATTCATATATGTATCCAATCTTAAATTATTTTTATTAATGAATCTGACTTTTTTTTTATAAATATGTGTGAAAAATTGAAAATTGAACTCAAATCTTTAAAAATGTGAACTTAAACCATTCGCTTCAAACATTTGAAATGTATTTTATCGTAAAAAATTCATACAGTGTAAATTTATATAAAATAAACGTTACAAATTTTCAGATACAAAAATTTCTGAGTCTCAAACTTTTTTATTTTAATTTCTAAAAATATCTTGTTCATTTCATAGTTTAGCTTTTTTAATAAATCTTCGAAATATATACACAATCAAATCATGATTTAGAGAAAAAAAATCATTATCATTTTTAGTTATTAAAATCGTTCAGTTTTTACACAACTGATCCTCCGCTTTGAGTGAAGGAGAGGTATTCGCTGAACTGTGATAAGAGAAAGGAAAGGGGTAACAAGGGTGTGACAGCGTTTTTTCCTTCAAAAATGTGTTTTTGAAAAAATAGCATGACATGTGACAAGGAGAGGGGTAAGGTAAAATGTGACACTTTATGACAAATTGAAAAAGGGTCAAACGTAGTCCCTTATGAGGAAAAAAAAGTCATGCATTCGAGTGCTTAACAGGGTGACAATACAAGTTTAACGTAAAGAAAAACGCCTTAATTCAAAGATATAAAGAGTTTCGGATTTAAAAAACTCAGAAAGTTGAAACTAAGAAACAAGTTTATGATAGAGAGATTGGTGTTGTGAAGTATTCATCGATATTCTCTGGCAAAAATATTCTTTTGTGAAAGATAGCAAAACTTTCTTTGCAGCTACCATTTCACAGCGTCAAATTGAATGGCATTGAATATCTCCACTTCTTTATTTATTTTATTTTTCTTCACACTTAATAAAATTGCACAAGGAAAAAAATGGAGCTTCCCTTCTTCGAGAGGAATCCTTCTTCTAAAAATATTCTTCCGAGGACAACTAATCTTTTGTTTAACACATATGTATAGCTAACTGCCCATTTGGCGACGGACTGTACTTAACTAAAGGAATTTTTATGAAATAACGTCTGAAAGAGTGAGATACTCTTAGAAACTGTCAGTTATTATTAATGCAGTCTTTAAGTGGATGTTGTCACGTTTCATAAGACATAGAAACGATTGTAGGAAAGCGTTACGTTGACTGAGAACAGTACTAAAATAAAGAAAACGACTTGTTACGGAAAACTGCACTTGTTGTGCTCAAATGTTGATTCTTAGTAATTGACGAAAAATTGAGTTTTCGGCTGAAAAGAAAACGTAAAGAGATACATGGGAAATAAAATTTCTATTTGCTTTACTCTGGCTATTAATTTCTCATTAGGCAACAATAGGAGTGCATCGAATTCATAAGTGCCACGTGCGTGGAAGCTTTGCAGATTTTTCAGAGAGGAAACATATAGTGTGTCAAGAACAAAGTGAGCCTACTTTGCCGAATACCAACCCTGATTTTCTAACATTAGCTAAATTTTTGTGCATATTGTCTACCATAGAAAATTGTTTCAACTATTCATTTTTAACACATGCTTTGCGAGAATCTTACATTCATTAGTGATCACCTTATTTTCTGCTGCTAAGCACTCCAAGGGAGTTCCTTGGTTGAGCGATACTGGGAAGCAAGAAGTCGAGGGTTACAGTGACTCCCCCCCCCCTTTCTTCGCTTTCAATTATTTTTGAATTTGCTATCAATTTGTCAAGTTCTCCCATTTGGAATAAATAAATATATACTTGAACATTCTAGTACTCAAAATTTGTTTCCTAATGCCAATATATCCCATGTTAAAAACAGATATAAGCAAAAAAGAACAGCTATAAGTTGATATAAAACGTCATCCATTTTATGCTGCCAAAATATTATGTGATATGATTTATTTATTTATTTATTGTACATAAAATGTTTGAACATATTATTCTCTACCATTATTACTACCATTATTATTAATGTTTTTTTCAAAATTTGTGAAACCTTGAACTTGACCAAAATAAATGATCATTTTTTGCTTTAAAAACCTTCTTCACTATTGAAAATCGTTTTTAGTGGATTCAAGACCTATATGCAGGAATTTTGTGGTTTTCGTTTCACTAATCATTGCATCAAAATATCGGAAAAAAGGGATAACATGTCTCTGTGGTTATTATTAGGAAAAATACAATTTTGTTTCATATGTTTGATGTCGAAATTGGTTACATATTCAAAATCCACTTAAAAAAAATTAAATAGCACGACTGCCTTAAGAAACTAAAAAAGCGTCTAAAGCTACTATGTTGAAGAAAAGGACTATGTAACGGTTGTATGAGTCAAAATATGAGCAAAAACGAGTATTTTTTCAATTATTTGTAAAAAACGGCGACTTGAAAAAATATTCTAATAAGCAGAATGTTCCATTTTCCAGGATGAAAATAATGCATTACAACGGTTTGGTATATTGAAAATGTATTATATTAAGCGGGATATTCATTTAACCGATATTTTAATAAGCGGGCTCGACTGTACGATGTTTCATAGGGAATTACTCCATTTTTCTGAAAGTTTAAATTTTGCAGCAATTTCTGTCTCATCTTTTTTATTCAAACTAAATATCGAACCAAAAAAAAGCACTAATACACTAATTAACAGAAATATTTTTCAGTTGTATCATAGTACGATACAATCATCAGAAAGTAAGTTATCTATGCAGTAATAAATATGCGCTATTGTTGTATAAAATGAAATACGGTGCTTATAATCATAATAATTTTCGAAAAAATAAAAAGAAAAACTAAATTGATCAATTTAAATGTCATTAGTATGCGAAAAGAAAGGAGGTCCACTCAATAGACTAAATACTACCTATCAATAATAACATACACAGTGTATCACCGTGGCTCGCTTCATTCTAATCACAAAAACAATCTATATATATAAAAGAAAGTCGTGTTAGTGTAGTATACTTATAACTCAAGAACGGCTGTACCGATATGGCTAAAAATTGGTGGGTAGGTAGCTTAGAGCCAGGAGACGGACATAGGCTATAATTTATGTGTGCCAGTTACATAAATAGAAAAACTGTCTTATTGACTAAGCCTTTTTACTAAGCCTTTTTTGACACCTCCATGGCTGAGCGACATAAAGCACACGTTCTGGCAGCTACCGGTGCGCAGTAAACAGGTTGTAAGCTAGCGGTGCGTTGAGTGTTATTTGACTTTTTTGTGAAGTAAATTACAAACAAACGCGTTACTTCCCTTGAAATTTATATGTGATAAGCTGTCAGAAACGATTGTCACTTAAGAGTTTTTACGCTTCTGAGCCTGAGAGGTAGAGAGCGCTTGATGGGATTGCTCCTGCACTGCAGTTAAAGAGGTTGTTCTTCTCACTACTATTCTATCTTCTATCTATCTATATATACAGGGTGTCCACTCCTATCGTGGACCAATAGCTAATTTCTAAACCGTTAGAGATAAGCATATAGTTCATTTAGGAAAAAATCTCCAAATTACGAAAGGAATTTTGGGTCTATTCAATGTTTTTCAAAAAATCAAATTTTGAAAGAGTTACGAAATTTAAATTTTTATACAGCCCCCCAGTCCTATCAATCATATTTAGTAAAACATTTTTGACACTGTAACGTTTAAAACTAAAAAAAAATCACTCTTCTACGACAAAAATTGACCGAGTTATGACGTTTTGAAAAATCAAGATTTTGAATGATTTTGCATACGGTCCCTTCAGCGATCTCTCGATGACGTCATGAAATAATGCAAAATCTTGATTTTTCAAAACGTTATAACTCGGTCAATTTTTGTGGTAGAACAGTGATTTTTTTTTAGTTTTAAACGTTACAGTGTCAAGAATGTTTTACTGAATATGATTGATAGGACTGGGGGGCTGTATAAAAATTTAAATTTCGTAACTCTTTCAAAATTTGATTTTTTGAAAAACATTGAATAGACCCAAAATTCCTTTCGTAATTTGGAGATTTTTTCCCAAATGAACTATATGCTTATCTCTAACGGTTTAGAAATTAGCTGTTGGTCCACGATAGGAGTGGACACCCTGTATAAAAGAAAGTCGTGTTAGTTACACTACTTATAACTCAAGAACGGCTGTACCGATATGGCTAAAAATTGGTGGGTAGGTAGCTTAGAACCAGGAGACGGACATAGGCTATAATTTATGTGTGTCAGTTACATAAATAGAAAAACTGTCTTATTGACTAAGCCTTTTTACTACGCCTTTTTTGACACCTCCATGGCTGAGCGACATAAAGCACAAGTTCTGGCAGCTACCGGTGCGCAGCAAACAGGTTGTAAGTTAGCGGTGCGTTGAGTGTTATTTGACTTTTTTGTGAAGTAAATTATAAACAAACGCGTTATTTCCTGTAAAACTATATGTGATAAGCTGTCAGAAACGATTGTCACTTTAGAGTTTTTACGCTTCTGAGGCTGAGAGGTAGAGAGCGCTTCGTGGGATAGCTCCTGCACTGCAGTTAAAGAGGTTGTTCTTCTCACTACTATTCTATCTTCTATATATATAAAAGAAAGTCGTGTTAGTTACACTACTTATAACTCAAGAACGGCTGTACCGATATAGCTAATAATTGGTGGGTAGGTAGCTTAGAGCCAGGAGACGGACATAGGCTATGATTTATGTGTGTCAGTTACATAAATAGAAAAACTGTCTTATTGACTAAGCCTTTTTACTAAGCCTTCTTTGGACACATCCATGGCTGAGCGACATAAAGCACACGTTCTGGCAGGTTTCGGAACGCAGTAAACAGGTTGTAAGTTAGCGGTGCGTTGAGTGTTATTTGACTTTTTCGTGAAATAAATTATGAACAAAGCGTTACTTCCCTTGAAATTTATATGTGATAAGCTGTCAGAAACGATTGCTTATTCCTAGGATCCCGATGATCCCAATCGATATGTCGTTTGAATTTAAAAGACTTCAATTTCCGATCCGTCTTGCATTTGTCATGACCGTAACAAATCACAAGGCCAATCCTTAAAAGTTTGTGGTTTGAATCTAGAACATCATTGTTTTTCCCATGGTCAATTATATGTGGCATGTTTACGGGTCGGAATACCATCTGCGTTGTTTCTTTTTGCGCCTGATAATAAAACAAAAAATGTTGTGCATCACAAGGTACTTTAGTGAAGAGCAACCTATGTACTAAAATGCAGAAACAATAATGAATGATTAATGTAGGTACTTAATTTTTTTTGTGTTTTCTAATAATAAAAAACTTAATAAATTCAAAAAAATTCTTATTTATTGCCTTTAAGGCGGAACAAAGTTCGCCGAGTCAGCTAGTAGATTGATAAATGCCAAGGCACGGGTAAGTAACTGCAATAAGCAATTTTGTGTGTGACTGCTTATTAATAACCAAATAAATATTTAAATGACGAATCAAAAACTCCATTCTCCAAGTAGAATTTTAGGTTTCGGTGCGATTAAGTTCATCGATCACCTATTGACTAAAATATTCTTGACAGGGTACAAATAAAACTGCCTGAGAAAGTGTTAAAAGCATTACTGGAAGATATTGTTCTCAGAAATGGTAATTCAAGATGATTTGATTTCCTGTTTAATATTCTCATTGTAAACAGTAGTGCCATTGTGATCGATACGTAAAGGAAAGTATTTTGTTTACTGATCATTTTCTTAATAATACTTTGTTTATAATTTAGCAAAATGGATGCACGTGCCAAATATATGGAATTGTCTTGAGGCATAAGTAGTCCGCGTTATTTTGAGACAAGCTAATAAAATAACTTTACCCGTTTGTCTAAATTATGTAGATCATGACTAAGAGAGTTATTTTTAACCATGTATACGTTACTTTCTTATTGTATGTAAATGAGAAGCTGCCTAAAAGCTCGATACTTTATTGACTATCTACTGACCTGAGGCTTCCGTCCGTTTAATATTCTCCAATGCGGACATTTATTGAAAGTTTTGCCTCCAAATTGCGTACATAAAATATTAAAAATAAGCGAGCCTGAAGTACGGTTTCAGGGAAATTTTGATTTACAATAATACGAGGAGTAAATGACAAGTAAGTCCGCCAATAGTATAAAATACTTTTCCAGCAAGATAAAATTATAACAACATATCAAATAAAGGAAATTTTATACTCTCTCGTATTGTAAATTCATTTTTCAACATAGTCATCATTAACAGTTAGACGTTTATTCAACCGTTCAATCCACCTCTTCATTCTGTCCATGAAGAAAGATTCCGGTTATCTGTTCCACAACGTCCTTAGAGCCCAGATTTAGAACCATCGAACGTCTGGTTGTTCCCTAAATGAAAGGAGGCGTTAAAACATCACCGTTTTCAACAGATGCCGAAGTCTAGGCAGCCGTGCGCAAAGTGATGCACAAATAACCAGAGTCTTTCTTCGTGAATAGAACGAAGAAATGGATTGAACGATTGAACAAATGTGTAACTCTTAATGTTGACTATGTTGTAAAATGTATTTAAAATATCAGAGAGAAATGAATTTTATTTATTCTGATGTCTCAGTTACAATTTTACCTTAACAGAAACATATTTTATTCTATTGAAGACCTTACACATCGATCTACCATCGCACTGTTTTTTATACCTAAATCACTCCATTTATTACCGCATATATCGGCCTAAAACTTAAAAAAAAGCAAATCGCCAGTTATTGTACATTTACCATAAGTTAAGCAGTAATAATTCTAAAAGCTGCTTAACATGAATTATTTTACTTGTTTAAAGTTATCCATTTGCTTATGGTAGCTTTGAACCATGTAAGAAAAGAGGAGAAAAATAAATCATATAGTTTTCAGTTTTTAACCAAAAAATTAACTTTATAGATATTCTAAATCGCAAAATTTTTTATTCATATAACATCTCAAGATTTCTGTGATTTATTATAGTTCATGGAATATTACAGGTTAGATCGATTCATTTAAAAAGCTCTAAATATCATTCAGGAGTTGCAACTACTGGCTATACAATGAGCTTTGTACATGTACAGTGCGGCCAACTTATTTTGTAAAATTAAGAGTAAAAAACTGATATTTTAACCTTGACACTAGGGCGCAGCACTCAGCCTTCTACAATTTTTCTTGAAGTACAGTGAACTCTCACTTATGCGCCGGCCCAAGGGACCGACAGAAAAAGGCGCATAAGTGAGAGAGACGTATAAGTGAACAAGCCTATTCAAAGGACTAAAACGCAACATAGGGAATGAATAAGAATTTTTCTATAGAAAAGGGGCATATTATATCCGTCTCGGAACTACTGTAACGTAATTATAATGATAAAGAGAAAACAAAAATTGTAGCATACCTAATTTCAAATTATTCCCTTCAAAACGATGCATAATAGATAATTGTCCCTCTCCAAACTCTGGTTCATGCCGAGAAAATGCTTTCCGTGAGCAATAAAGGCGACAATTTAAAGAGGGAAATGAAGAAAAATGCTTATTTTTTAAAGAAAATAAAAACATTTGTTCACACTTTAGGGAAAATTCGGCGCATAAATGAAATAAGTATCATTACAGCGACGCATAAACGAATGATGATATCATTATTTTGCTATGGAGTGTGCTGGGACCATTTAAGATCGTCGTATAAGTGAAAAAGGCGCATGAATGAGGCGGCGTATAAGTGAGAGTTCACTGTATAATACATTAAAATATATAAAGTGGTGCGGAATTAACCCGCATATAGTTAAAAATGAATGGGGCAAGTGGATAAAGGTGATATGTGACAATCTTAGTTTTACTTACTTTTTACCATGGATAAAAGTGTTAATATTTTTTTTTTTTTTGAAAACTTTCTCTAGAAATTAAAAATATTGTCACATATCGCCTTTATTCACTTACCCCTTCAATGGTGTATGTGAGTTAACACAATTGAACATACACTAATTTGAATTTGTGTAAGTCGGCAAATTTCAAATGTCACATATCACCTTTATCCACTTGCCCCTTCAATTACCCTAAAAAAGTGTAGAAAAAAACTTAGCGAGAATAACTAAAATTATTTTCTTAGTCCGGAAATTTTTTCGGTGAATTTATGACAAAAATTGATGATGGAAAACTCTCGCACCGCTTGTATCTTAATCAATTCATGGTTTGTATACAGAATGAAAAATTTAAGTGCTTCAAATAAGACTTTTTGAGGTAGTGTTTCAGTTAGTATAGTTTTTGTTCGTGAGATTGTGGACACTGCATTTAAAATAATCACTTTACCACGTAACATCATTTGTAACGCGAATTTACATTGATGCTCTTTTCAAATGAGCACCTGCACTCCAAGATTAACTAGTTTTCCAATTATTTCTTTCCAAACGTCAAATATTTATAGAATCACAGAAAATGTTTCCGTAATGATTCAATATCTCATTCTTTGTTGATCGCAGTATGCTTTACGAACTTGAATTCTGTCAAAAGCAACTACTGTAACTACTTGCAATGCTTGTTGACGCTTAGGGGGAAGTTGTGATCAGACTAGGATATTATCTGTTTATATGACTCTCACGTAGAGATATTTAATAACAATGAAATTTCAAGTAACATATGATGTCAAGAAGAAAAAAAAAATGATGGCTAAATAAAGTCTGAAAAGATTCTATATGTCACCCATCCTAAATTTTTATAGTAATTCTTATCCTGTGATTAATTTATGGGGTGAATATCTTTTCTTACTCTCCGAGTAACTTGTTTTACTTAAAATAAAGTACGCTAAAGACATTTTCCGTGGAGAGGAAAAAATCGCATAGTAGCAAGAAAGAAGAAGAAATACTTCTCACACTTGGTCAAAATTTTCAACGCAAGTTCTTTTGCTTCGAATAATTTATGGACAACTTGCCTTTAAAAATGACAAAACGGCTCATCAATTGCAAGTAACTTAGTTTTTTAGCCGAAAAATTAATTTACGATACTAAAAGAGGAAAAATTTAGTAAGTTATAGTTCCAATGTCGCTCCGTTATACGTTAAGGAAATGGGTAATGAACCGCAACTCTTCAACTCCTAGGTATCGAACGAGATTTAACACGATGCAGTATTTTTATAATTGTCCGTGAAACCTAAAAACAAGGTTATTTATCCAGATTTACACTGCACCAGGAGAATTGAATTTGAGAAGTGACTTTGAAATTTCCTGCAATAATAAAAAGTAGATATTAAACAAACTCGCAAAGAAAAAAAGAATGCAGATAATTGTAAAATTCTGGTTCTTTTTAAAAATAAAGTACTATAAAATTTAAAATTACTTTCCATTGCTTCCATGCTTTTTTAGACTCTGAATGCAGGGTTACTACAAAATATTGTTGCACAAATTGATGAAATGAGACTATTCGGTTCAGTGAGAAACTGATTTCGATGCGGCTCGTTCGAAAATCTATTTGGTTTTATGACGCAGGTTGTTCAGGACATTATATTTAATTTTATATAGATTGAAAAATATTGTTTTAAGGATATTTATTAATAATGAGTTATTGGTAACGAATAGAATGACTTCCAGTAGAGCATCAGCTTGCCAAAGACAAAGAAATGCTTTTTAATGAAAGTTCATTTCCAGTGGGTCAGACTGAAGTTAGGGTTCAGTTTCTCCTTTTGAGCCTCGGTGAGAGGATGATGGAGGGAGGGGGGTGAGTATGCATTTCTCAGTGTTCAAGCTCAACTGAGGAGTTTTTCTCAGAAACGACGAATTGTGCATCGAAAAACACTTTTTTTTTGGGATCAAATTTCCATTAGTGCGGAAATGTTGCCTTATATCATTGGTGGTTTATGTGAGCAAAATTTTAATGATCTGAGTTACTATCTTCAGTTACCTATGGGGCCGTTTATGACACAAAATTTGCTATTTTTCAATTTTTTTAATAAGAAATTAGACTCTTTAGTTCTTGGGTTGTTTGGTTTAAACCATGGTTAAACCGAGGTTTATATCACTTGGTTTTTTTTCTTAAAACCGTGTGATTTTTTTGGAAAAGGTTTTTTTTTCGAAAAATTAATTAGTTTTCTCCAAAATGTTTTCAAAAGTTTACATATTGTTGGAAAGTGTAAAATCTAGTAAATGCAAACTAATAAGCAAAGCTTTACCGATAAGTTACAAATTACTAAGTTTCCAATTTTCTCATATTACTAATTTTAATGCTATACAGGTTTTATAAATATTTTATTTTTCTTTCCTTTTCTTTTAGCTCAATGTTACTTTTTCTATTTAGTACATAAGTGTACAAGGCTGACCATTTTTTATCATTATTATTGCGTAGACACAAAGTACATGTAGTTTATTGTCTTTATTTATTTTTAAATTTATGTTTTCGCAGGGTTTTACAATTAAATATAGCCCAAAAAGTTTTCGTCACAAAAAAAATTTTTTTGCTACCAAAAAGGTTGTCAACTATTTAAATCAATTGATTTAAATCAATGGATCTTTTCTAAATATCATTAATTTAAAAGGGGCAGTTGGCCTTTTGGATCTACATGGCCTCATTTGGTGCACCCACCAAAAAGTTCTTCGAACTAACTTTCAAGAATAAATAATTCTTTATTCAATTTTAAAAAACCCAAACATCTTAAATTTATCTGAACAATAGTTTGCAATAAGTGATTTCCGCTCTTTAGTATAAAAACTGTTTTCAGTTGAAGACAGTGATTAAATTCTTTCAACAACTACTTGAGCAAAGAAGATATAACCACAGAAACATAAAATAACTTAGCATTGCCTGTTTCAGCAAAGTTTAACAAACAGATAGTGCTGGTACTGCCATAAAATTTGAATCTATCTACAATTTATTAATTTTAAGTTGACGTAATAAAACATGTCATGTTCACATAACTCACCCTTTAAGTTACAATGTAAATTTTAGAATGTTTTCTTACCAGCATCCAGAGCACTAAACCCTCATAATTACTCCCCAACCTCTTCATTTTTAAATTAATATTTGTGAAATTTAAAATTTTCAGAATGCATAAATCTGGCGCCAAAAAGTCCGTGCCGAATCCTTCAGCGCCGAAATGACCGGAGCCGAAACGGTCGCGCCGAATCGTACCGAACCGACAAATTGAATCCTTTTATTGCGCTGATATTAAAGATAAAATGATTAACGACATTGTGATGAGCACTATAAATGAAAATTAATCTCACGAAGGGATATTAACTTTCTGTTTTCAATCTGAACTTTAAACCAGTAAATAATATTTATAACGTGCAACTCTTTAATTGAAATTTCTAACTAAATCATAGGTGACCTAAAACATAGGCAACTTTTCTTACATGAGTTAGTAAAAGCATTAAGATATATCCCATTCAAATAAATAGCATATTGTGTGAGAGTAAAATTGTAAACAATCCGAACTATAAACTATTGAACTTATACACAATAATTCATGTTTGCATAAAACTCATAGTAACACAATTTAATAATCTACACAGCACATCAATCAATCATTTTACAACAAGCATGTTTATGTTGAAGAATATTTCTGATATTGCTCAGATCTTCATGAAAAGCAAATATTGATACACTTAAATGTTTACAGCAACCTGATTTTCAAGAGCATATAGAACAATAGAGTTAATCAGAAAACAATTTCTTCTGAAATGATTACCGATGTGCTCTAAGTTCACAGCCTTTCTTCAGAAAAATGTGCGACTAGGAAGCAAACCGAAAGGTGAAAGAATTCAAATGGTTCATTTCATTTTAACATGAAAGCATTATTTACATTTTCCTCTTATTTTGACAAATGACATGCGGATTAGTGATGATTCATCAGCACATAATACATCGGTCAGCAAAAAAAATGCAGACAAAATAAACACTTTTGAGTTTGACCGATTCCATTGTTTTCCAGCTGCATATTGTATCCTAACAAATCCTCTGCTGTCTCGGAGAATCAAAAGAACTCTTGGGAATTACTTCTACTTCCTAATCTGTACCGAGAAAAGTTGTAGTCTTCGAAAATTTGTGAAAGTGGAAGAAATAGATAGTTGAGAGAACCGAAGTCAACGAGTTATTCATAACTTTTCAGTCTATTTGAATGAATGATACATCACTCTCTCCAAGACTCCGAAAGGTGCTTGTCCTCAAGATTTGCATGAAAGTGCATTGTCCTGAGAATTCAGTATTTTCACCCTGTCTTCAAGTATAAATTCCTGTTTTTGTATCAGGAAATGAATTTATTATTTATACCTTTCTCATATCTACTCTTATCGCCAGCGTTAAGACAAATTAAGGAACAAAGCATCTGTTTCTTACATTCCAAAACGTTTCAATACAAATTCCTGTTTCTGTATTAGGAAACGAATTTATTATTTACACCTTTGTCATATCTACTCTTATCGCCACCGTTCAGACAAATCAAGGAGCAAAGCATCTGTTTCTTAAATTCCAAAACGTTTCAATAAAAAACGATTAAATAAAATAGCGTTAACGAAGGAGGAATTCCCAACCTTTTAAGTTAGGGAGAAGTATATCCACATCTAGATAAGCTTACTTGGTAAGATATCTATGATTTATTTGGTTTAAGTTAGTACATGTGCTCCATTTTATCTCCTTAAATCAGTGAAACTTTTAATAAGACGCGAGCACTGCTGTTTTCAAAGCGACGAACAGTTCGTTTCCTTAGGTTAAGAGGTGACATTGTTAGTAAATTTCAAGCACAAAGATTTTAAAAAGATATTTTGCCTCATTCAAATACATTTCAGTATATGAGCTAATATTTAGAAAAGTGCCAATTTGAGTCCCAAGTGAATTTTCACTAGTATATTAATAACTAGTTAAAAAAATAATTTTCCCCAGAAAGAAGATAAGGTTCTGCTTTCATTTCATCTAATAACATCAGAAAAACAATTTTTTTTTCTTCAGAAAATATTGTTTTTATACATCAAAAATCAGATCGGTAACGTGTCCCCAGTAGCAAAGCGTAGCTTACAAACAGGTCATGCTCACTTTCTAACTTCCCAAAAAAACGCACTTGCACAAAAAACGGTTCTATCTCTACCCCTTTGTTAATATTTTACTTCATTTTTGTTTTAATCGATTTCTGATTTTCTAGCCGATGCGAAATAAGCGTGTCCCAAGTTCCGCCGTCAGAGTGGTAACAATAACTTCCGATCTATGTTTAAGCTCCCAAAATCATTTCCTGCACCTATACCACGTGATACTGAGTACCTGGTGGGATGTTTTATCGAATCGTAATTAAAAATTTGCATTTCTGCATCTAAAATTGTAGGTAAGATTTTTTAAAGTGATTTTATAAAATGTGTGTCATTTGAGTCATCAGATCGGTAACACGCTCTAAAATGCGCAGTTTTTATTATTTTAAAAATTATTTTATATATAAGTATAGTCCTTTATTGCAAGTGAAAAAACCACGTGTTTGATTTTGGTTTAGTGCGATCGACTCGGAAATAAAAAAAAAAACTTTGTCAGTTTGTCAGATCGGTAACAGTCAGAGCGGTAACATTGAAAAACAGCGAATATGTTACAGAACTAACTCACACGTTTCAGAATTATAAAAAGCAAAAATCTTAGGTTTTAGCCATATATATTGAATATTTTTGTTCTTAAAAAATGAAAAGCAATGAGTTTTAGTACAATTGCTTCATTTGTGGTTTGTATGACCTAACAATAGAAGTTAGTAAAATAAGAAAAATTGACACTGCAGAAATTAAGTTAATTAATTATTATTATTTTTTTTATTTATTTATTTATTTTTTGGTGCTTCAATTTCTCATAACTTCGCTAAATAACTAGATAATAACTAGCATGCTAAATTTGAATTTCTGATCAAGAAATTAAATTTCCTGCAACTAATTAAAGAAAAGCAAGCAGCAGAGTTGTGTGTTGAAAAAGTTGAAGTTGTGTGTTGTTTTAAAACAAAACAAATGTTTTATTAGCTTGGATTTGGTAATCTCATAATTTATTTTATCTAAAAACCTTATCGCTCATTTTTATTTCCAAGAAATGCTTTTTTATAATGAAATTTGATTTTTTAGCCTAATATATATATTTTAATATAATTATCTTAATTCTATGTTAAAAATGCAAGGAAATGATATCATATTTAGAGATGTTAACGAAGACTGAAAGCATAAACTCAAATATGTAGCTCATATTAACATCAGATCTGTAACATTCATCAGATCTGTAACGGCTTAAAAGTGGGTAATCTAAGGAGGGGGTAAATAACTTCCTTGACCTCCCCCTTTTTATTTTCTTGCATTTATACCCAATTTAGACTTAAAATCCAATATTAGTTTTTTTCTTCAAAAAAATTTTTTTTTCAGAAAACTCCAACTTCAAATTGGCACTTTTCTAAATAATGGCTCATATTTACAGGTAGTTTAAACAGAAATAACTTCAACTTAATTTAAATACAAACGTAAATAAAGCACAAATTAGGTAGAAAGTACAGCAAGTAGCTATTTCAAGGCTACACTGGAGCCTCTTTATCAGTGTCAAAAGCTCAGCACACAACATGAAAGGTGTGAGAGAACTAAGCGCGAACCACTTTGTTTACGTTGATTTTCAACTCTAATTATATTTTAGCACAAAGCTTATTTGATCATTTTTCTTTTAATAAATAACTTTGTTTGAACAGAATAAACATTGTTAATAAGCAAGTCTGATCACAATTATTAATATTTTAATTTACAACAATTATGTCGTTAATTAATGTTCTCGTTACTAGCATTTTTTTCCTTAAAGCTGCATAAATATTTGTAAATGATTACGACAAAAAAATCAGTTTTGCTGATTAAGCATTAATTTTCAGTTTGGTAAAGCAAAGAAACAATTGATTGGACGTAAGTTTTGAAAGCGTATTCTTTATTAAAACTAGGTCTTTCATGATGATCAATCCCACCCCTCCCGACTTTGGAAAATCAATATATTTACAAAAAAAGGAACTTTTTGGATTTTGCTATTTTTTGGCTCAATTTACATTGTGTACCCTTTGCACTCCTCACCCCCCCCCCCTTCCCCTTCAAAAATTCAAAATAACGGACCTGATTAAAACAGGATGAACACATAATTATGTAAGTTAAATTCGATATTTCTTTATAATGATACCTTACGCACTAAGTAACTCATATGCTTCAAAATATCGTTGGTTTAACTTAACTAAATTTTTCTCCAACTTCTTACAGACTCATACTCATTGCAAGAGGGTTTTTTTGTTGTTAGTAACTGGATATACCTCTGTTATTAATAAAGTACTTAATTATTGTTAGTATTGATTGATTCTACAATCTGACGGATCACTCCAATCTGATATGTATCGCTATATTCCAAACAGCGAAGTTCTAATTCTACTCATATACGCAACAACGTATGTATCATTGTCATTTTGAGGTTTACCGTTGAATAATTTGCTGAACCCTTTCCGGGATGATATTTATGCTTTAAACGTCATGATGTAAATCATACCGAACAACACAAGAGTCTCTAGGGTGGGGTTTATCGAAATAGGTTGTCTAGCTCCTCAAAATGGGTTAAACTTAACTGATGTTCCTATTCAGAACAACCACAAGTTTTGATTAATCACATACTTCAGTTCACTGGATATAGAGTCATTTTTGATCCTATATTGCTCAAGTCTAACGCTTTTTTCCCCCTTCACGATTACGTTTTTGCACCCTGTGTTCGGTGAATACGGTGACCTCTTATTATAAAAGTTCTTCTCTTTCCATGAAGTTTGATCGGAAACGCAGATAAGTTGCAATCAGGACTTGCACGCCTTTTATTCGTTATTCATGGAGCTGTTGATATCTTCCATCAAAAGAAGTATTAAATTGCTTATTAACGAGAGAAAAGATTGCAAGTATTTAACAATTATTTTACGTAACAACAAGCGGATAAGCATTTATGAAGTTTTATAGGTCTTCCGCATCGTAGATTGTTTGTAAATAGATTGCATATTTGGTATGCCTTTTTTTGTCATCGCTACAAAAAAAAAGTTTTTCAACATCCTATGCAGACATATGCTTGCAATTTTTGCGTAAGCAAGTAATTTTAAAGCAGTAAACTTTAGCAAGTCTTAAATAAACTTTTTGAAAGGCACGCAGCTACTACAGTGAAACCTGTGTATAACGATACTGTACATAACGATAAACCTGCCTATTACGATATTTTGGTTTGGTCCCAGCCAACAGTTTGAGCTTTTTTCTCAAACTGTCTATAATGATAATCTGTCTATAACGATATTTTTTCTCGGTCTCTTGTGTATCGTTATACACAGATTTCACTGTAGTCCGATATTACTAATGCTCCCCGCCAAAAGCGAAAACAGGGTTCTCCATTAATTGAATAGCTAGCTACCTTCGTTAATTGCATTTCAAAGGCCAATAGTGCTTTTGCAGACCTAGAATTAATTTATATGCAAAATGTGCAATTGATTATTGTTTTGTGTTTTTATGAGACTGTGGCTGCAGTTTGATTTCAGCAAGCATTCATCATCTATTCACGATTAAAAAGTGATCATTGTTTAAACTTTTCTTAAGTACAAGACTTGTATTTATCTTTTAAAAAGATTAGCACTCTGTAATCACGTTTCTAATGCCGCCATCAAACAGAAAATGAGGTGTAATATTCATCAAGTTCGATAAATAACAAAAATTATTTTAATGTACTGAAACACTTTTCCATTCTCAATCCAGATCTATTCTTTAGTTTTGCATTTATCGTTTTTATTATTGTAAGTTCATTAAATTTTAAAAATATCATAATTCAGTTTTCTGTTCCTTGATCGACTGCATTAGTTTACAAATGTATAGAAGATTAATACTAAAAGTAAAGTATAGAAGACAGTCTACCGTCATGTAGACTGTACCGTCATGTAATCCGTAATGGTAATTACAATTCTATAAGTAAAGCAGGAGAGGCTAGGATAGGTTTAAAATAATAAAAAAAATAGAATAACAATAAGGCATATTTTCCTTAAAGGAGTATATATCCTCAAGAGGTGTTTGATGCCATTAAATTTTGGGAACCACAGTTGGAAATGTTTTGATCAAGGCGGATAGTAATACTTAAAATATTTCTATTAATAACAAAATGAGGGCACTATACGAATCCATTCAAAATTTCACCATTTCTTCGCATTTTAGTTATGGATTTAGATTGTAATATCACCCTTATTAATAATGCAGTCAAATCGTCTTTACTTGTCTTGATGTAAATATAAAGACGTATGGCATTACAGTAAATTAAAACGCAACAAAACAAAGTAATTTTGCTTTGTTTTTATTCAATGTTCGTCATTTTTCTTTCATTTTTCAAGTTTCTTTTTAAAATTTGCTCAATGACCCATTTATTTTTCCGAATCCTGTCACCACTTTTGTTAAAACTTTCATCCGTGCAACGCCTTTGGACATACAAACCTCTCATAATTCCAATGGACACCTTTCCTTTACTTGACGAAAACAAGGATAATCTTCACAAATTCACCATTTAATAGCTGCTCTACTCGACATGGAATAAGGATGGATGAGCATGAGATCAAAGAAAATTCCGTCAAATTTCAATCTGAGCAAATTACATGATGTCCTCTCTCACTCATTGAAATTCAGTTACGGATGGTTGTGATGCATGAGGAAGAGTTATCTCACGCCAGGGCTGGTCCTTACGGAATGCCCAATGAAGCAAAATGAATAGAGCGTGAGAGTTTGAAATTTATGCACGCTTTGTACAAAATCAGATTTTTTTGAGCATTAATGCTGTAAACGTCTCGGTACTTAGCATTTTAAGCTTTTGTGGCATGAAAATGGAAAAAATGAAAAATATGGGAAAAGCCAAAGGTTTCATTTTGTTACTTAATATTTAAAAAAAAAATCATTGCCTAGATTTTGAAAACGTTTTATTTCTTTCCCAAAAGATGTTCTTTTCATATCATAACCACTTTTTTTTCCATTTTGCAACGAAAATCTAATTATTTTGAAACAAAACGATTGTTTTTAACATTTAGAATGGTAAATGTTAAATAGCCTAGCTTGTGAACCGCAGATTAACTAGTAATATATGATTAAATGTTGCAAAAGTAAATATTTGATTTCTATTATTTTTTCTTATACCTAAAACTCCAATCATTAGTATCAATAGCTATATTATTAGCAGTAGCAGTAATTGTAGGATTTGTAGTAGTAATAGTAATAACAGTAGTAATTACAATCGTAATGGTAAAAATAGTAATGCCAGTAGAAGTAATAGTAAAATTACTCGTAGTAGGTTAAATATCAATAGAGTAGAAATAGTAATGGCTGTAGAAGTAATATTAAAAGTACGTAATAGGTTAATGCGTAAATAGTAGTAATAATAGCAGTGATAGTAGTTGTACTAAAAGTGGTAGCAGAAAAAATAGTAGCAGTGTTAAAAGTGTTATCAGTAATACTAGTGGTAGTACTAAAAGTAGTAGTAATAATAATATAGTAGTAATCTTAGTACAGTAGTAATAGGAAATGTAATAGTGATGATAACTATACTAGTAATAGTAATAAAAGTAATAGAAATAGAGTAGTACGAGCTAAAGAGTAGTAGCGGTATATGTACTAGAAAGGATAACGATTAATACCATTATTAATATTTATTTATACATTAAAATTTTGGCGGTATGGTATAAAAACCCTGAAGGAAATCATGGGAAACTGCATCGGGGTTGTCCAGAGGTTAATCGTAGTTGATTTAGAATTAACACGCTCAGGAACGTGAATACTACAGCAGTCGTTTTGATCATTTTGCCCAACATAAGAAATGCCGACCACCTTGCCAGTGGTCAGGGAAATATGACACGGATGAAAATGTCTCGGCTCTGGCGTGGATGTACTTTACTGTCCATGTGCTTTCTTTGAGTGAATGTGTTGTCGTGCTGTGGATGGTTGCTTAATGATGTAAACGGGACCTCATGGCATGTGTGTTGAAGTTAAACTTCACAGCAAATTGCGGTGGTGTTGGGAAAGTGAAACAGCCCAATACCAAATTGTCAGCCTAGATGGCACAAGACAACGCCAACAACATAAGAAATGCCATCAAATCAAACTTTGAAAAAACTTAACAGCAAATAAAAGATCATGTCACATAAATTTAAGTCATCAACACTTGGACAAGATAATTTTAATAACCAACCAACAGTTTTTTCTGCAGATCACTAGAGTTCTTACTACCCATGCTAAAAAGTGCTCAAAAAAAAAAAAAAACTCAGAGTCTTGAACAGTACTGGCGTTTATTTTCCACTCTGTCTTTTACAGCTTCGTTATCCATCCTTTGGCGGCCGCCGTCGTCTTTTCCTACAGTGCAGAGCTCAATATATCATCTTTAATCTAGACTAGATCTGTGTTCGTTTCCGCCGGCGGCATCAGTCGAAACGCTGTTTGGGTGGGCAGATATCAATCATTTCGATTTTAGAACGCTTATTTATAATTCCTTATTCCTCCGTTGGAATGAAATTAGAATATCTTGTCGGAAAAGACAAATGTGTCGTTTTAATTGCTTTTGTAACTTTTATCTTCACACGAAAGGCAAGAGTGTCTGCCCAATTGGGGGGGATCACTACCTCAGAATGCTCCATTTATTTTTTGAGGGGGAATTCAGGGGTATTTTTCTCGTTTGCGGGGCGGGGGTCTTTCTGGTTTTAGAGAGCGTAATAAGCACCTTTGCGTGAGGGTGAATTCAGTAAAAAGAGTTCCAATAAATCTCAACAACAAAAAAAATCATCACAAAATGGTTTGGGGTGTTCCTTTTCAGAGAATAGAAATATCAAGTACAGTAAGAGTTTCGTAATTTCAAACAAAATGTCCATTGAAACTCTGGAAACTAGATTCAAGTACATAAATTTATGCTTTTTGTTTTTCTTTCTTTCTTTTTGTGAAAATCGCCTAGAATTCTAGTGAAAATCGCCAAAAGTGGTATTTCGGTAAGTAGAACTGAAATAACCGATCAAATATGACTTAATCCGTTACTTTATTTTGCATTTTGGTGAGAAAACTTTGCAGGCGAACTTCAAAGCTTCATGAGCTCACTGGAGTTTACAGGTCTTTAATCAAGTTCCTTTTGCTTTGAAAAAAATACATGTTTTGAATAATGTTCTTCACACCATTTATGTATAGGAAACTCTACTAAAGAGTTTGTCTATCTTCAACTGTCTTATGATAAACCATTTCCTTAAAAGATATTTCATCTGAGTTAAAGAACGAATTTCTAATGCATATTCATATACTAAATTCCCAACATTAACAAATCAAATGTACTCAAAATAAAAGATATCAGCATAGTCTAATATTGCCATGAGGCATGAAGAGTAAGGATGATAAGTTCTTATTTGACATGAAATTAAAAATTTCAATAGAATAAATTATTGATAAATCAAATTTATGTCACGTATGACCTTCTTTTGCGGTAGATGTGGATTTTTTTCTCCTTAAACTAAAGATAAATCTGAAATATCTAACATTATAAATGCAAAAGTTCTCTAAATTATGAATAAATTAAAATTTCAATGAATGAAAATAGCTTGAACTTGTTTAGAGAAAAACTCATGAAATATCAAAGAGAATACTTCACTCTTTTCACCTATTTCCTTCTGGGAGAAAATCAATTAAAAAAGAAATCTGTTTACGAAAACTAAACCTTTATGAAAATAAATGGAGAATATATTTGAAATTAGAGCACGTTTTGGGTTAAATGGCCTTTAATGAAAGCATTGATAACACAGGCCAACGATGAAAAAACTTTTTTAATGAAAATACCTTATTCTTATGTTGTTTAGGTTGCTGAATCCAAATATGATGCTTAAAAAGTTGTATCACCCACCATTTATTCACATTTTATAGTTACATTCATGAAATAAAGAAACATTTTTAGAATTTAACAGCTTTTTCATAGTTAAGATAACATGAAAAAATAGGTCTAATGAACAAAGATGATGTTGGCAGCACTGCTGAAACACATGCTACAACATGATGGGGGATTACTGTTGGTCACTTCACCGGGAAGTTCAGCAAGCTATTCATCGCAGGAAAAGCTACACAAGAAGCTTCAAGGAAAAAAGGGAAAGAAAATATAAAGCAATTCCAGTTGACAAGTGAACCTTGTATCATCACATAAAATTACTATTCCAAGTATTTTACTGTAAATACAAACCATTTTTACGATTCTACAGTGTTTCATTGATTTCCCTATATACTGTAAATGGGTATTAGACTATATATTAAAATACATTTTGCTTGGAAACTAAGGATGATACATAAAAACTACAAGCAGATTTGGATTCAGCACATAAAAATCTATCAAGATCAGCTATTAAAATTAAAAAAGTTTTCAAAAAGGTTTTTTTTGTTGGCCTGTGTAATTTTTGGCGAAAAAATGTTTTTTAGATACACTGAGCTAATTTACGCGACAGAGATATGAATCCCCGTAGCAACTGTGATTGTTTATTTCAAATGCATTCAAATACGTTTCAAAAAGGACGCCAAAAAGACGAGCAGTTACTCATAAAAGGTTTTAAATATTAGGAATCAAAACAGTTCATATCTCGGGAGTCCGGAGGAATGGGATGTATTTCAGTTTTACTATACTTTTTAATCTAAACTTAACCAGATTGCAGGCGGCATAACTCCAGTTGTATACTTTTAAAGCGATGTAAAAAGCGTACAAAATCAGCAAAATTATACAAAAAAAACTTGATAGGAGTTTATTCATTTTAAAATTTTAACTGTATTGTTCCACTTATCACCAGTATAACGGAGAAATATGACCAGATATAAAAAAAAAAACTTAAACTAAACGAATATTAAATTTTGACAAGGCAAAACTGAAAAAAGCACGACCATGCTCATGTAGTGACCCGAAATATTTGTGTTTATTAATAGTTTCACTGTGCTTTCATTTTTTCTGCTACGTTAAGGACCTTTTACTACACCACAAAAAATGAGTTGTTGTTTTTAGAGTATAATTCTGGCAGCCGATGTTCCAATTTAAAACTGTAAAATGCACGGTAATAAACAGTAAAACTAGCTATTTTACAGTTTCTTACTGTAAAGTTAGAAATTTTATAATTTATTGCGGTGAAATTTAGCTGTATTGTACTTTAAAAACAACAGATTAATACTGGCAGCAGAGGTTCCAGTTTAAAACTGTAAAATGAACGGTAATCAACTGTTGAATTAGCAATTTTACCGTTTATTACTGCAAAACTAGCAATTTTACAGTTTAGTACTGTAAAACAAGCAATTTTGCAGTTTGTTACAGTAAAATTAGCAATTTGTACAGTTTATTGCTATAAATTTAGCTGTATTACACTGTAAAAACAACATTCTTTTTTTACAGTGTACTGAAAGTGAAACGTTTTCTTTCTCATGTACTAAATATTCGGTATCACTATACCAATGCTTCTGAAAATGTAATAAATAAGTATAGCTATTTTACCAATAATTTACCGTAGCTGAAAGAAACAATTTAGTGGAGAGACCAACTCTGGTGGCTAGAAGAAATCATTTCTTACAGTTAAGGAATTTTAAAATCAGAATCAAATTTATTCGAAAATAACTTAAAAAAGAAATTAGATTATAAGAAAAAGCTATAAGTTGCATTAGAAACATTATGGATTTCCAGTGCAGTGTTCTTGGAAGTTTTAAATTAAAACTCGAGGATCAAGCTATAAAATTTAAAATGTGTACGTTTATAAAACTCTATCTACGACATAAAAAGTAACGACAAAGAAAAAAAATGAATAAATAGTTAAACGAATATGAACGCCTTATTGAATATACAAATTTTCAGTTAAAATTTTTTTAATGATCTGCATTTCAGCACAAAAGAGAGAGAGAGAGAGAGAGAGGGGTATTTATTTATTTCAAATAAATATTAAGTAGAGCAACAGACTACCATAAATTCTTCAACAATGTATGTAAATTTGATCATTCAAATGAACAAATAATTCTTTGAAAGGCTGGTAAAACCCAAGAATGCTTACAAGCTATCCTCAAATAGAAGCATCGACCCAATTATATTGTATGAATGGAGCTTATTACAAGAGCTGAGGTGTCGGAGGCACGTGACCAATAACCCTTCCTTGGCATCGGAAGTACAGCTGTAAGTACACAACAGCGTTCACTCGCTTTTCTAAGAAGAAAAAGATCGTGAGAGATTTTTATGTTCGGCGAGCGCCAATTTTCTAAGAATCTGAAAATTCTTCAGTTGTAAAAAAACGGGAAATGATGTGTTTCGAATAATGTGCTCTGTATGATCAAAAATTGCATTTCCTTCTTTTTCATTTATTTATCTTTTTCTTTTTTTCGGAAGGAGATTTTTCTGTCTTGTTTCCGAGAGTTTACTCAAAACATATGTCATGTTCTGTAAACAATGGGTGTAAATTTTGTGTTCTGATACTAACAATCAGTGCTTAGGTTTTTGAAAAAGAAGTAAAAAAGATTTCTTCTCTTCTGATGCTCAATTTATGCTCTTTTAAATTGCATTTATTATAATCACCTTTCACTCAAAAATTTGCTCAGTATTTTTTTTTTTTGTCGTGTGCCAGCCAGGCTGGCAATTTGGGGTGCGCTGCTTCACTTTTCCAACTGTACCGTTATTTGGTGTGAAGTCCGACTTCCACAGTACACGCATGCCATAGGTACCCGTTTATAGGGTAGGCAACCTTTCACACAACAACACATTCACACAAAGAAAGGACAAGGACAGGAGAGAGAAAGCACATCCATGCCCAAACCGGGACTCGAACCCGGGGCCACACCATCCATGGCAGACTACTCTGACCACTAGACAAGGTGGCCGGCTTTGCTCAGTATACCTTCTATTTTTGGTACATCACTGGTAAATCTACTGATTAATTTACTTTAGTATGAGGGTTTGCAATCGTTAATATAATGACAAGTATGGTGAACCAGAAAATTAGCTCGAAATTATTATTTACGTGCTGTCTGTTTGATTTTGGAATGATGTAAGGATTAGAATTTGCCATGAATGCGTTTTCCTTGTGTTGAGAAATTAGGATCTCTGTCTTTGAAAACAGCTATAGGTTTAAAACGGTAGACAAAGTTCAAAAAAGACATTTAAAAAAGAATCTAAAAGTTTTCTATTGAATTGAGAAAAAAAAATAAATAGTTATATCACCATACTGCGAAAATCACAAAAGCGTTAAACTACGGGAAACGGTAGTAGAATCACTAAAAGTTGAATCTTTGATTCAAGTGGAGAACATTCTTCAAAATGCGGTAGAGTCCCCCCCCCCCCCCAAATGTAGTTTTCTCAGGTGTACATATTGAGAACAACTGATATTTGTTAACTTTTTCGCTGTCGTATAGTTTGTAAATTGGTGGACATCCGAGAAAAGAGTTATTTAAATGTTAACAACGTTCCTGAATTTAGCTTATTGTATAATGTTTCGGAATCTATCTTGACTTATTGAGGCAACGTTTTTTCTACGTTAGTTTTAAGAAGCTCTTACCGTTTCTTTTAACTTTATTATCACGAGTTGGAGGAATTGCTCTTTCTGCATTTATCTTAACGTCCGGAAAAGAATATGCAGAAAAAAAATATTATTTTATAAATAACTGCAAAACATGAAAGCTGAATTTAGCATATATACATTTCCAAAAAGCATAAATAGTTCCATGTATTTGATTCCATGCATATTTTATTCGCAAATCTGTGTTTCTTTGTAACTCTTCACTTTAACTGTTGCTCATAAAATTTTGCTTTGAAGGAGATGGAGCTGTTGCGTTTATGTTACATTAAACAGACTTCATGTTACATACCGTTTAACTTGCGACTTTCGGGCAACATTTATGCAATTTTTCTTAACATTTTAAAAAATTCAACGTTCAGTTTAAAGAAAGTTTTCAGAGACAATTCATACTAAGAAAAAAAAGTTTGCTGGAAATATCAGTATTACCTCATTTGGTTCATTTATTTTAATTATCAGGTTCTTTCCTACAGCAAACTACTTTTTGGGGGATAACTGCCATCACAAATGTAGCAATTACTGTAGGATTGTTTCTAATTCTTCTTTTACTATTCTATGTTCCGTTTTTCTATAACAGTTTCCTTTAATAACGTATTTTGTCAGATACATTGTTTTGTATTACCATCAGGGCCGCCGAGAGGCCATATCAGTCTAGTTGAAAACTAGGATCCCGGCGAGAAATAAGAGTAGGGTAAGTTGTATCTGTGGGAGATGGGCTCGGTGACCAAATTGAGAGGGATCCTGCCGCTTCCTGTACTGATATGATTAACATTCGTTTTGGAGTGCTAACTTTTTTGAACCTAAAAAACAAATCTCCCAACATCAAAGTTGGCTTAACTTATAATGGACAAATAAATGCACAATATTAAAAACGCTAACCATGAAAAGTTTCAGTTTATTACTTACTCGTCATTACAGAAAAATATTATTACAGCAAAATATCATTAAAAAGATTTGCTTTTTAGATAGAAAAGCTAAAG
The DNA here is from genome assembly GCA_038373865.1 of Uloborus plumipes. NCBI lineage: Eukaryota > Metazoa > Arthropoda > Arachnida > Araneae > Uloboridae > Uloborus > Uloborus plumipes. Next base: position 97,349 of record JAXGGA010003430.1, read on the forward strand.
AATCATTTTTTAAATGATTACCATTAATATTTATTCCAGTCTATAGCCGCCAATGTTTTTTTCCTGAAGTAGAATTAAGAAAAAAAGAAAATTCACTATTGTTAATGATATACAGTCAATTTCTGTTTTTCGAGTTTCGAAACGAATGTATTTGTTTCAAAATTGTAATTTTGCATTGAGCTTTCTCAAGCTCATGCATGTTGCATACAAACTGAAAATGTCTTCTTACCCACGAATATTATCATGAAAAAATCCATGGTTGTCTTTTTTTAATCTGAAATGCCCGGATACATTTTGAAAAACATAAATTCGACCTGATTTTAACTTCTGCCTTTAGATTTAATTGAAGACATCACTAAGCTAACTCTCAAATACCCAAAATATCCCAATCTCCTCCCTCGACCAAACTCATAAAATATTTTTCAGCATCGTTTTTCGCGGGCTGCATCCTCATTGTCACCGAAGTGTAACCCTTTTATCGACCAGATGGCGCTGTCGGTGTTCCATTTCTTCGTTTGCTCAGTCGTTTGCTGTTCCTCGAAATCCAATTCTGCCGGAACAACAAGAGCTTCTTTTGCCGCCATGCGATTTCACACTCGAGCTTGAAACAGCTGCCGTCAAAACAATATCCAGGTTAGGTACACCGCGGCCCGCTTTGAGCTTAGAAAATAGACGTTCAAGGCTAAACGGAGTTTATTTTTTATTGTCTGGACACTTCCTGATGCACATCGGTGCCTGCGAGATTTATTTTATAGCAAGGGCTGTACCCCTCCTGAATAATTTACATGTTTTTCGGATATGAATTCTATGCAGGTAAAAACATCAGAACAAACGAGATTAATCGTGCTGAGTAACCTTTGCTTCCACGACAAACTTCCTCAAATATGGCCAGTAAAAGTCTCAAACTATTTTTCTCCTAAAAAAGTCAGACACCTGTTCTTGGAACTCAGTAAACGCCTTTTGAATGAATTTGAACCAAGTATGTAAAAATGGCTCAATGAATCTTTATTATTCAAAGCATAAAATTTAAACCAGGTTAGACCTTGGTGAATACTTTGTTTTTGTTTAAAATAGCTGAATTTCTGTGGATTGGAAGAATATCTTGGTGGTTTCTTCTTGAGAAATTTACAAATTTAGAATTTGCAACAAGTACTAATCTCACAAAAAAGGGCATGACTCTTTTGTCATTTGCAATACCTTGATCTGAACTTTCTTATCTGCTATCTTCCATTACTTTTAAGCATCTTCAGCTTCAACCTCATCAATTTATGGCATAAATTGCTTTAATTACCTTGTTTATCAGTTTTATTTGTTATGCTGCTGTTTTGAATTCAGCAGCAAGAACAGCCACAGCAGTTACTATTAAGAGAGATTTCTGTCTGGTGAAAAGTGTGCGATACTGATTCCATTCTCGTAATAGGCTCAAATTATATTCGTGTTATTAGGAAAATATGTTTCTTTCCCACATGAAAAGAATTAAAGATTCTGGCCCTAAACCAACCACGCCCCCCCCCCCCCCACCCTGGCTTCTTTTCAATTCTGGTTACAAACAGGCCAATCATTTCAAGATTTTTCAGGGGCATTGGAGTTGGTTTCAAATTCGGAACAAAGCGTAAGGAAAAAGCAAAATACTTACCAAAATGTACATGAACATTATGGCTCTAAAACTTGAAAAATTACCCCGACCCTGCTGGTTTCTGGTCTTTTTAATTTATTTTCAGCATTTTAATAAGTCTTGTAATTTGCAAAGTGAACAATTTGTGCCAAGTACTGGAGCATTTTCAAGAAGTAACTATCAAAAGGTAAATACATTAATAAACACATAAGGGCTAAATTGTACACATACAAAGTTTTATCACTATTTTAATACGATCATCCCAATCAATAAAAAAGTAAAACGAAGCTTCATTTGCAAATTGTTGTTTTTCTTCATTTCCTAGATTTTCCACGCATAACTTTCTTGAAGAGTAAGGAATCTAGTTGATGTGCCTGTTTAGGAATTCCGACAGCACGAAGAGGAAAGCTTCGATATTGTAGCTGCGGGGATTTCATTTCTAATATATGAAAGGAATTTCAATCACGATTTATGTGCCAGTAGATCGAATCGCTAATGCAGACGCAAAATGAAAAGTGCTTGTTTATATTCTCATTGTTAGCTAGCGTAAGAGGTAGGTTATTTACTGCTGCGTAATGCAACTATCCAGCTACGGCTATCGGGTAAGTACTATATATGTTACACATTTCCATGTAGTTTCACATATTTAAATTCCTGGGGCAGAAAAAGTATTGTAATCAAATTCGTAACTTACCAGTTGGTGTGATATTGATGATTTTTTTTCCTTTTCCGAAGGTGAAGAACTGGGGGAGGGGGAGAGGGGTAATTTTATTGTGTTAACATTTTTGTCAAATTCGTTAAAATCAGTAATAACAAGTTACATATATAACTAAAATCATAACAAATCACATAAGTAAAAGTACCGATTTCAGAACCGTTTGTAGAAATATATCCTCATAAAATTTACGGAAAGAAGACAAAAGGAAATCATGAGAATTTTATGCAAGGGAGCTATTTTGGAATCTGGTTTACAGACTCATTTCCTTATTTCGGAGAGAAAATTTTTTGTTTAGGTTTAGTTTCACATACCTGCAAAAAACCGTATTTTGTTCCACTTAAGTATAACGTTTTTGAAATTTCTAAGTTGATTAAGAAATTAGTAATTGCCGATTGAAGAAAAAGAAAATTGAGACAAAGCGGTAGTTTTCTCCATTTTGGGATCGTTTATGATTTTTTTTTTTTTTTTTTTTTTTTTTTTTTTTTTTTGCGCTTTTAAAGGACAAAGTGTTTTTTTTTTTTTTCGACTTACTTACTACAAATTTTACCCTATTTATCATTGTTTTCTGATTCATTTGATTCGTTTTTGTGCTTGATTAATACCTCGTTCGAATTTTAATTAATATTTTACATTCTGCTCATCTGATTCTTATTTCTTTTTCACAATAAGAGGACCATGGTACTTCACAACATTTTTTGTTTGAAGATATTCATATTATTTTATTTTTAACGAGATGTACCATGAGTAATATTTTTCTTGGGTCACACCTAACGGGATAAACCTTTGATTGCTCTCCTTTTTTGAAGGAATTGGCGACCAAAACTAGTTCTCCTTAACTCACACGAAGTTACAGATGACCGCCGAATTTCGTTCCATGTCGTACATCATTTGAGAGAGAATATCCACAAAAAAGTGTTAACACAAATCGACACACAGAGAAATATTTTCAAACATGGTTAAATTGAATATAACACAACTCAAAATGTTTTAATTCTTTGAAATTCAACGCAGTTCGTGAATCGAATACTTTTACTTATTTATTAGTTACAGAAGAACAAAAAGAAAAAAGAAGAAAAAAACGCTCTTTCTATTATGAATATATCATTGCACTACTCTTCACAACTACACAAAGTCTCAAGACTAAAAATAAAAAAATAAAAAAAAAAGGCTAACATTAATTTACACTTGTAAAGTTTTGACGAATGAGCTAAAGTATCAGTTAATTAATTGAGGTATGTAATTAAAGGTTATTGATTATCAAGCAATTTTACTCACATCGCAATAATCACATGACCGTGACTGAATTAATTGACAACGCATTAATAATTATGAATCCGTGTCTAAATATAGTGCAACCTCCGAATAATGCTGTGAGACATTTGTGAAAACGTGACCGGTATTCTGACAAGATTAATATCGGTTGTTCTTTACGAATGATTGAAAATATGCAGTTTTACGGTTTGTCAATGAAAATAGAGGAAAATATGTCATGCTTGAAGCCTTTTTTATTTATTTTAAATTTTAAAAAAATCTACCGATTTGTGTTGCGATAGAAAAAAATATTGTTGTCCCCAGAACAGAGGTAAAAAATATATGCTTGTATTTCGACCACATCTCCACCAATTTTTAACATAAGAAACTTTTGATTTTTGATGATTCAAGCCATCCAAAATCATCGAAAAATCGACATCGCTACAGGTCTACATTACTATTTTCCATTTTCATCATTTTTATTATGATTTTAATGTCTCAAACATTTAAGTACGCGATCAAACAAAGGTAGTATTCTAAACCATCATCCAAGTTTAGTTTGTAAAAAATATATTAGGGAATTTCATGCAACTGTTAAAAATAATTTCAGAATTAGAAATTCTGGTTTTATTGCTAAGAAGAAAACATAGAAGTTTTTTACTCAAAATTGATTTCCGGATATTTCTTGTTTGGTTTCTCTAATCAATAACTTAGATTTAAATTTATACCTGACTCAAACAGATGGTACTTTTATCACTGTTTTACTTCTTTTTTTTTTTTTTTTAATTTTTGCTTCGAAAGAAAGATCTCTTTGACTAGACTAACTTTTTATAAAACAATAAAACTATCTTTTAGAATTAAAAATACATATGTATCAAAAATATTAAAAGAATAAGAATAGCGCAAGTTGTATTGATTAATACTGCTAAGATCTCAAAAAGTATGACAAGGTTTTTTAATTGAAGAATTAGAAATTTTATGATAATAAAATGATATCGTATCAGCCTATCTGACAATCTTATCTTTCAGTCTGTTAGTCTCTAAGTTTCATCTTTGGAAATAACATCACGGCTAAACGAGTAGCAAATTCATTTAAATCTGAGAAAAAATGACAGCTTTCTTGAAGGGGAATGTCAACAACCGAATTGGAATGCTTTTCTACAAATTGCAGATTCTTATTATCTCTGAGTGGTTTTCCACTTTAGTTTCGCCATTAAAATTCACGTGTAACTTGGTAGGAGTTTCCACAGGACAAAGATAAATATAGACTGCGTCTTCTATGGTGCGTAAGTTTGAAACTGGCGATCATGATGACATTGAAGACTGAGATTCAGGAAGTTCTGTAGCTAGGGCTTACTAACAGTATCACCGTAAAATTAAATTATAAGGAATTAAAGGATGTCTCACTGTTTTTCAACATTTATGACCCCTTCGTCTCTTCGTCCCAATTGAAGGGCTTGGGAATTGAAGGGGTTTTGTAACAAAATCCCTAATTTACAGTAACTTAGGCTCACAGTTTTATTCATGGGCGCTCATAAGGGGGCAAGAGGGGGCTCGAGCCCCCCCCCCCTTGGAAATTAGTACCTTTTTGCTTTTAGTACTATTTATTCGGAAAACATTTTTTCTTTACTCATTATTGAATAAATTATAAAAAATGCCAAATTTTAAAAACTCCAATCTGCACTGAAATCGCTTTCAGAAGTTTAACATTGTGTCTCTTCCTACATTCTTCCATAGAAAAACAAAGGCAGATTCATGGGTTGACAGACGCCGCATTTACATAGGAAACTGTCCCATGTCTGCGGACTAGCGGTTAGGAGAAA